>PVJA010019551.1:0-38246 GCA_004027025.1 Myocastor coypus | reverse complement strand
GAAGGAAGGAAGGAAGGAAGGAAGGAAGGAAGGAAGGAAGGAAGGAAGGAAGGAAAGGGAAAAAGGAAGGAGAGGGCAGAAGACGAGACAGAGAAAAAATAGAAGGAGAAAAAAGCAGGAGAAAAGAATCCCCTCAGCTGGAAGACCCTTCACAATAGGAAGACTGTTTTCTCACAGGGTCAGCCTCTCTGTATTATTGAGTTTCTAGCTGATCCACTGAGGCTGTGTGTGTAAAGGGGCAGTCTGCCTTACTCAGTGTAGAGTCACCTCATCTGGAATCACCATCACAGATGCATCCAGGAAAACATTTACCCAGATGTCGGAGACCCTCATGGTCTTGTCACAGTGCCATCTGAATTTAACTATCTCCAGGACTGTCACTTAGTGAGCTTCCACGGAAAGCAACCTTCTGTCATCAGTACCATCCCCTTGTAGCTAAATATCAACAGGTGATGTTATATGTCTAAGAATACAGAGCTATTAAAACAACAGAGCTGGACTTAAATTTCATTGGCTCTGCACATAATGTACTGAATCCATGTCTTAGAATCCAAGATACAGAGCAAAACACATCCTTGCTGGGAGTACAGTCCCCGTCCTTGGTCTTACTGAAGTCTAGAGCAATACAGCAACAGAGCCAGTCACCGAAAGAGCCAGCTTCTGCTTCTTCCTAGTGCTTTCCTGGGACCACCTGGCCTTGCTGCCTTCAGTTCACCCATGCAATCTGCCTTCTTCTCTGACATGTGTGTGAGAGAAAACTATGAAGCTTTTCCTTAAAATATGACAAGATAGATGGGAAGGAAGTTGTACTAATATGGGTCTCTCAGGGAACCAATAGTGTATAGGGGGTAGGATGTACACATACACAGAGAAAGAGTCAGCGAGAGGTCCAATATGGGGCACTTCTGAGGTCCAGCCTATAAGGATGAGAAGTGGACTCAGGGGTCCTGTCCTGCCCTCCAGTCCTCACAGCCAGGGAATGCTTCCAGAGGTGACCTACATCCTGGCCCCTCACCAGGGCTAGCTCCTTCCCAGCCTGCCCATGGAGGAGAAGCCAGAGAACTCAGCAGCCAACTGACATCTCTGTTTCGCCTCTGGGAAAGTAGAGTGCTCAGATTTCCTGACTTCTAGATGGTGGCTGCTAAGTGAATCCATGTCCTTTGCACAAGGCCAGTTACAAATTGAGGCAATAGATGGCTGGATTTCAGGGTCCAAGGCCTAGTAAAAATAGAGGAGAGATAAAGAAAAAAAAAAATAGGGGAAGAGTATTTTGCTGGAAGAGGCCATGATGGAGAATGTTCTTCCAAGGATGACACAAGCTGGCATGTATTGCCCAATTTGCCAGTACCCTGTTGTCACCCTGGCATGGTAAGGTAGGTATTTCCTTGTCATTACTTTACTAATAAACTGAGCCATGAGGCATTAAGCAGAACCCAAGGTCCCTCAAGTGACACCTGGTAGAGCTAGTCTTACCCCTGCAGGTTCAGGCTCAGTGCATGCTCGTGAACTTAGCAGTTTAGATCATTCAGAGAAGTTTTCATCAATGAACTTATTCCCGGTGCACAGCATGGCCATGAATTCACATTCGCTGTTTGCCCTGCTTTCTTTCTAGATGAAGATAAAGGTCATAAAGTGGAGCAATTCGGCGGATCAATGGTAGACCAGAAGGATAATTTATTAATGCAAAAGCAAGCCAGGCTACCCACACACAGATTAAACCTAGGTCCGTATGTTTCACCATATAGTAAACTAAAATGAAAATGGATAAAACAATTGTATGTTAAAACAAAAACATTTAACCTGCCAGGTGACAAAATAGGTAAAACACTTGAACTTGTACACCTAGGCAAGGTCTTTCTTAACACAGTCCCAGCTGAACAGGGACTGGCACCAAAAATCAACAAATGCAATAATTTCAAATTTAAAAGCTTCTGCAGAACAAGAGACACAACCAACAAAGTGAAAAACCCTATAAAATGGGGGGGGGGGATATTGCCAAACAACCCCTGGACAAAGGACTAATATTCAGACTACATAAAGATTCAAGCTCTTAGATACCATAAAATGAAAGATTCAATTAAAAATGGGCAACTGGAATGAATAGAGACTTCTCAGAAAAGGAAGGACAAATAACCAATAATATCCAAAGTTACAGAGAAAGAGAGATAGAGAGAGAGAGAAACTGGGTGTGGTGGCTCCTGCCTGTAATTCCAGCTCTTGGGAGGCTATAAACAGGTAGATCACTGCAAATCCAATTTAGTAGTGAGGCCCTGAACACCCTGTAATACACAAAAAATAAAAAATACCCTAAAATACACACATACACACACACAAATATATCAGAAGAAACTTTCACCATCACTTGTACTCATCATTTAAAAAATGCAGGTTAAAACAACACAGATCCCATCTAACCCAATCAAGTAATAACAAATGCTGGCAGGACTGCAGAGAAGAAAAGATCCTTCTTCATTCCCAATGGAAGTGCAAATTAGTACAACCACTTGGGGAATCAGTATGGAGATTCCTCAAAAAACTGAAACTAGAAATTCTGTTAGGCCCAGATATCTGCCTCCTAGTCATCTTCTTGAAAGAGTTGAAGACGCATTACAATGCTGTATGTATGTCCATGTTCCTAGTAGCACAATTCATAACAACTAAATCTTTTAAATGTCTTGCATACCCACCAAGAGATAAAAGGATAAAGGAAATGTGCTATTTAGATAACATCGAATAGTACTCTGCCACCAAGAAAGATAAACGTGAGTCATTTCTGGAAGATGTATGTCCCTTGAGACCACAATGTTAAGATTAAATATCCCATGATTTAAATAAAATAAAAATAGATAAATAAATAAATATCCCATGGTTTCTCTTATGAGAAACCCAAATTATAAATAAAGAGCAAAATAAAAGATAAATAATAGGAAGCAGGGAGACAGATCTTTTTTGAGTGGAAAAGGGACTAAAAGATGGACAGAATGCAAGCCTAAGGCTCCGTGGTCTCAGCAGTCTCAGCGGTTGTCTGGACAACCTTGGGCAAAGTGGCTGTCCTGACCCTGAGAGGGGCCATCGGCATGAAGATTGTCTGCTGGCAGCATTTCCAGCAGCTGGGCAGCAAGTCTCACCTTAGAGGGGACCAACTTAGCACATCACTACGTCTGCCATATCTGAAGGTATCTGTATTTTCTTGCAAGGGGCATGTGGGTTGAATGCAGTTTGAGCTCCAGAGCATCTTTGTTGATGTCTTTTGATGGTCATAAAGGCTTCTGTCACTTAGACACAGACTATCCTTCATACAGAACATATTAACTTACACTCCCAACAATAATGCATGAAAGTTATAATTGTCCCAATGCTTATGGATGGTATTTAGTGGTATCTCATGGCTGTTCTGACCTGCACTTCTTTGAGGTAAACACAACACCAGATACCTGCCCATGCTCTTGTGTCAGGTCAGTAGAACCAAATTTGAACTCAAGATCATTGACTTCATTTCTCCTTGTACATCATCACCTCCCAAATTAAACTCAGTAGTTAGGTTCAGTGTTGACCTTAAGGAGAAATTTGATTCTTATTCAATTTGTTGTGACCAGAACCATGGAAAGAATTAAGTTTGTAAACCCATGTACCGCTCTATCTGTAGCCAACAAAAGACAAAGCTATGCTATGGGGGCTGGTAGGAATCAATTTTGAGGCTTTAATAATGCCAACAAATCATTGAACTGACCAGCCCCAGAATCTCCATTAGTCTAAACATCTTGATCCATGCGATGATGCATTTACTTATTATTTAAACAACCTGAGTTGTATGCTATTACTTGCCACCCAAAGTGTTTGTATCAGCTCAAGTTTTACTAGAGGTACAGATATGTAACACAAGATGTACAAATGTATAAGAAATTCCAAAATTGGTGTATTGGTCAGGGTTTTACTTAGAGGAGCAGAACAGATATAATATAAGGAATGGATATTAACACAAAATATACAACGTATAAGGAATTACAAGATTGACTTACAACAGTAAGTCACAGAATCAGTTGAGGAAACATACAGAGGGCCTCTGCACACCCTAGACTGAAGAATTCAGTCCCAAGGTCTGAAGCTCACTGCAGTGCTCTGTGCAAGTCTCTATCTGTCAGCCGATGGGTCTGCAATGGAAGACTGAAGAGTCTGCAACCGAAGGTGAAAGACCCAAGCTGGAGACCAAAGAGTCTGTGCTGCAAGCCAGGTGATGAAATCGAAGCCAGATGCGAAGACTGAAGTTCCTATGAAGAAGTGGAAGCTTGACTCCTTCCTCAGCCCCTTTATAAGGTCTTTTGTGCTGAGTCACTCTGGGGTGGGCCCACCGTGCCTTAAGGTGGAACCAGTTCTACCCCAGGATGGGCTCTGGTCCTGCTCTAGGGAGGAACCAAGTGTACCCCAAAGCAGAAACCCCACCATCAGGGAACTGGGCTGCCCCAGCCAAGTTGACACAATGTGTCCACCACTGCAATGAGCTTCCGTCAACTACAGTCAGTTGAGGAAGCATGAAGAGGGCATCTGCACACTAGAGACTAAAGGGTTCAGTTCAAGGTCTGGAGCCCTCAGCAGTGTTCCGTGTGAGTCAGTATCAGCATGCCGATGGATCTGCGATGGAAGGCCAATGAGTCTACACCAGAAGCCTGAAGGGTCCAAAGCAGAAGCCAAGAGTCTGCACTAGAGCCAGGAGATGATGTCCAAGCTGATGGTGAAGAGTAGAGTTCCTCCACGGAAGAATGGAACCCTTGTCCTTCCTCATTCTCCTTTAAGTGATGAGTCACTCTAGGGTGTGGCCTCCACACCTAGGGCATGGAGTTGCTGAGACAATTAAGTTAAGCTCTTAGCTTCTCTATTTGACATAATCAGCCAACCACTACAGCATCCTGTCTCCCTTTTCCCACACCTGAACTTGAAAGAGATGTTAACTTTTCTCCCTGGCTCCCCAGTAAGTATGATGGAAAATCTAGAAGCACACCCTTATGTTTATAACAATGGAAATTAATTCTTGAGCAAAGCAATAATAGTGGTAGCTGCTAGTGTCAACTCCATCTTAAAGATGAGAAAAATATAGTTAATTACAATTCCCCAAAACTTAAAAGACTCAAAGGATTCTTACAATGAGTGATCTCATTTTTCAGACATTACAGCTAAGTCCCAGAAGGAGGAGGTTTTCTGCCTATGGTACACAGTAAGGAGCAGAACACTGAAATCCAAGAGACTGAAGTTCATACTCTTTCCTTTGGATCTCTGAACAGAGCGATTCTTCTCTTTAAAAACGTAGCACATAAGCATTTAACACAGGCCCCTTGGAAAGTCAGAGAACAGATCAGATTTAATTGCTCTTTAAACACTGTTGTCTATTTAAGAGGACACAGCCTGAATGTTCTGGGTGTCTCACAGAGGATGCTTAATCTGACACCCTGTAGAAAAAAGAAGCAACATTCTGTGCAAGACCCATAAAGTTAGCACCTTTGTCTAGATGTACAGTTTCCCTGACGTTGAGGTCTCACAGAAAAGCAGACCAGCTGTGCACAGGGAGGAGGGCTGAGCTGCGTTTGACTCCCTCCTCTGCCTTCAGGCAAATCAGATGAGAGGTGGGACAGCTCAGAGATCACTGTAAGACAGCAGGCATTTCTTAGGTTCTCAGGCTCAGACTGCAGAGATTCCCTGTCCTTTATCCCCAGGGCCCCAGGGACCAGCCTGCTTTTCTCTCTTGGCTGGAGCTGCCAGCATCTTCCCTTCCCTTAGTGGACACTGAGAAGTCATAGTCTTTGGGTTCCATGAACACACTGTCACTTGCTGTCCTCAAGTTAAGAACTGGTCCCTTTGGTTGTGTCATACTGTGGATTTTTAGTTCAGAAGAGATGAAGGGGATATGCTATAGTTTGGATTGGAAATGTACCCCCAAAAGTCTATGGATTAAAGACCTAGTCTCCAGCCTGGTGCTATTGGAAGATGGTGCAATCTTCAAGAGGTGTGGCCTTAGGGGATCTCTTCTGGTCATTAGAAGTGTGCTCTTGAAGATGACAGGGTCTTCCCCTTCCTTTGTTATCATGAAGTGAACAATTGTCTCTGCTATGTGCTCTCTGCCATGATGAACTGCTTCAAACAGGCCCAAAAGGCCGTAGACTACAACCTCCAAAACTGTGAGCCAAAGTCAACTGTGAGCTTTTCTCTTGTAAAGATGATCCCCCCAGACATTCTGACACAGTGTTAGAAAGCTAACACAGGGTAGCTGAAAGTGGTTGGGCATCACTCAGAGAAGAGCATGCAGAGCAGACCTGCAGATACAGGTAGGCAGAGGGCTTTTCACAGAAGCAAACAGAAGCCATTGAATATTTTAAGTAGGAGTGCAACAAAATGAGGTCTAAGTCTTAGAAAAATTACCCTTGTGGCTAAGGAGTACATTGGACTGAACAAAGGAATAAGACTAGAGATCAAGAAATCATAGCACTAGCTGGGTGTGGTGGCGCACACCTGTAGTCCCAGCACTTGGGAGGCTAAGGCAGGATGATCAGTGTGAGTTCGAGACCAGCCTGGGCTACAAAAGTAAGCTCAAGGCCAGCCTGAACTACATAGTGAGACCCTGTCTCAAAAAAAAAGAAAAAAAGAAAGAAAAGAAATCATGGTACTGAGGGCCAGTACAATAGCTCTGTGAACTAAAGACCTGCTTAGGCAAGTGCAGGAACAAGAGTTCTATCCCCAGCACCACATGTCATGCAGGCCCTGCCTGCGGGTGCACTGAGCCAGCCACCAAGACCAGGCGTGGTGACGGATGCCTATAATCCCAGTGCTGGGGAGGCTGAAAACAGGAGGATCATTATAAGTCTGAACTGCATAGTGAGACCCTGTACCAAATACATAAAAATAAAAATCATGGCAGTGAGTTGGGTTGTGTTGAAAGATAAGAAGTTCACTGACACAAAGTAAGCAAACTGTATGGTTTAAATATGAACTGATCTCCCAAAGACTTGTTCCAGAGGGCTTAGCCCATGGTACAGTCTTGTTCAAATGATAAGGATACCAACCTGGTCTGTGCATGGGTTGACCCATTGACGGGTAACAGCTGAATGGCAGTTTGGAGGTGAAGCTCATGTGTCTTCAAAGACTACTTCATTCCTGCCTTCTCTCCCTTTCTGTCTCACACTCCTTCCCTGCTGGCTGCTTCAAGCTGAGCAGGTTTCTTCTGCCATGTTCTTGGGCCATAATACGGTAGTCCCTCACTATTTCTCAATTCAACCATCTCAGATATACTGTTCTGCAGGTTTTCAAAAAATATGAATCTATTTACCGTGGATTTTCCACGATCATGGGATTTTGTAGTACCATCCAGAATATGTATGTTATTAAAACTACATAGGTTTATGTGTTCAAAGAAATGACTAAGAGCATTAGACGTGTGGGAAAGGTTTATAAGAGTGTGGGAAGGGTTTATAAAGCCTTAAAATATATAGAAACACTAAAATAAATGTACTTCACTGATTTGCACTTATTGTTGGGGTATCTGGAACGCAGCCTCTGAGGTAAGTGAGGGAGCAGTGTATCTCTGCTTGAGACCACATAACCATGGACTGAAACCTCTGAAATCATAAGCAAAATAATAAATGTTTCCTTCTTTAATCTGTGATGTCAGGTATTTTGTCCCAGCATTGGAAATGTGACTAATACACAGAGGTAGAGAATCTGTAGGGAAGATTTGCATATGGATTCAAAGATGAAGCAGCTCAAGGAAGGGGTCTCTTCTAATGCCAAGACACCAAGCTTTTCCTGGGTGAAAACTTTACCTGTCTCAGTGCAACTTCACTGCCCATCGAATGTCCGAGTTTCCAGGCTATGAAACAGAGGTGCGGTGGATGAAGGTAACCCCAAGTAGGCAGTTCCTCCACCCAAACCTGAGGAGATTTCTGTCTCCATAGCATGTTTGAGGTCCCCTACCAGTGCCCCGCAAGGGGACAAGGGCGGTTCCATTTTGCTGCATAACAGCTCATAAATCCAGGAATTACAAACAAAGAGGATACTGTTACAGGTAAATACCATTTGAAATACAATCTCTGTGAGGACTTTATGTTTGTCATGAATTTTATAAATTGTTGCAGTAATTAACAGGGCATAAAACAGGCTTCCTGCGCCATAGGGGCAGGCCTTCCTGAACGCCTCATTGTCAGATGCCTCGAAGCAGCACCCTGAGTGATGCTTACTGAGAGTGAAGGTGGGGCCAGCAAAACACTGGAGAAAATGTCTCCATTCATAGGCGGTAGCTTAATGGGCTTATTTTAGGTGAATTAGAAAATGACATAGAGATTTACCCTTCAGCCCTTCCCTCTATAAATTAGAAAGGAGCCTATGGTCAGGGAGACAATTAGGACCTCCCCTGACACTTAGGTCAGAAGCTGGCCAATGGGAATAAGTTTTTCCCTCGCTGTAATTGCATAGTCTGTAGGACTGCTCTACTTTTTCTCACTTGCATTCTTTCTCTTTAGGAAAACTATCCAGAATTATATGGGAAATGAAGACCCCCAACTCATGAACACAAGTCTGGCTTCACTCTGGAACATAATGCCTTCCTGAGTCTCAGATGACCCAGAACCTTGACTCTGAGCCACGCTGGCTCTGGCATCCGGGAACACTGTCTCTCTCCATACTATCAGGAGACAATGATGAATGTAGTGGTCTTGGTCCTTCCTTGTGTGCTTTTTAACTAAGAATATTCCAGACAAACCAAAATTATAGCTAGTGTAAATAATTCTTGTGCTCCTACTACCTAGCTGAAAGTATAAAACTTTACAGAGCACATTGGAGCCACTGGGGTTTTCCAGACAGGGTTTGTGGGATGTCACCAGGAAAGTGATGCATGGTCAGCTGAGCTGCTAAGGAGTCACTCTGACTGCGGCTCTGGTTAGCACAACCAAGGTGGAGCTGCGTAGTGAAACCCTGTACCAAATACATAGAGTCTACATGAGAAGTGCAATCTAGGTCTAGACCAAGTATTGGACACCTCAAGCCCTGCCCTGTACCCCTGCTCTGGCTTCAGTGTGGCTTAGGGATGTCCTCCAAATCTCCCTGCACTGGAAGCCTGGTCTCCAGTGTGGCAGGGGAGGTGGTGGAACCTTTAAAGGGTAGGACCTAGTGGATTCGATAATGAGGCCGTCAGATACTGCCCTTGTAGAAATTAATGGGGCATCACAGAGCAGATTAATTCTCTCCAGGTTGGATTGTTACAAAGTAAGCTCAGCTTCCATGTCCCCATTTGAGCTCAGCCACAAACGTCCCCACCATTGTGATGCACTCTTCCAGGAGGCCCTCGCAGAGCTGGGCAGATGCCAGTGCCATGCTTTGTGCCTCTAGAACTACGGACTAACCACGTTTCCTCTCTTGGTAAGGTCTCAGCTTCAGGTATTTTGCCATAGCCACACAAAATACATTATTACAATTGTAATGGTTGATCTAATGTGTCAACTTGAAGTCTAGAAGCTTAACTAAGTACTCAGCAGTTCTGCATCCTAGAAGGCAAGGGACATGCCCTTCCCCTCTTGAGATGTTGTTCATTGTGTCAACCTGATAAGTTTAGGTGTTTAACTAACAACTCAGCAGGAAGCCAGAGTCCTTACTCTGTAAACATCCTGAGTCTATGCAAGAGGACTGCAGGGCCGATAGCCAGTGTACAGTACTGTTGCTTTTGCTATCTTCTGCCTCCTGAAACTGTTTGTTGCCCCTGTGCCATGTCACTGTGCCATGGAACCCACTTATCATGGACCAAAACCTCCACAAACTATAAGCTAAAGAAACCTTTTCTTCTTTAATTTTGGGTGTCAGGTATTTTGCTTCAGCAAAGTACCCAAGGAAACAATCAACACTCAGTTGCTTAATGATAAGCTTGGAGAATGAACAGGCAAACAAACTTAAGCAAAAACAGCAGCTAGTGTTTGTCTCACTTTCAATTTACCCCATGTGATGATGGCTGAAGGACTGTATCAACTTGAGTAAAAGAAACTCAGCGAAATTGGCTCAGCAATTACACATTCCAGGGACATGGAAGGATCACTCTAAGGCAGCTCATCATCTGGATGGCATAAAGGGGAGATGAAGAAAGGTAGTGCTGCTTCCGTTTCCTCAGAGGAGCTCCAGTCATTCCCTTCACCTTGGATGCCATCTTTTCTGGCTTCCACCACAGACTCTTCAGTGTCCAGCACAGGCCCATCAGCCTCCTGACATAGACTCACACGGGACCCTGCTATAAGCTCCACACCTTTGATTGGGCCCTTCCATCTAAATATGTAGATGCCCTCAGCACGCTTCCACATCTGCCTCTGTGGACGGCCACCAGAAGCCAATCTTGTAAATTCATACAAACTTGTATATAAGAAATTCTTATATACTCATGTATCTTATATATTTGTATATCTAATAGATACAGTATATTAATATAAATTCTTACATATTTGTATATATTATATCTTTGTCTAGGAAACACTGACTGATAATCCCATGTGTTCTAAACTCATTAAAGCACCAAGTCCCCTACATAGCTCTTTATTTAATCCCCATTTTTACATCCTAGGAGAGTAAAACTTAAAAGGGTTAAATCATTTTCCCAAGATCACACTGCCCTGCCCTTCATAGCTCTTTCCCCTGGCTCTGGCCCCTTCAGCACCCAGAACCGACCCTGCCGAGAAGTGGTCTGTGCTCTGCAGATGCTCAGTGGATAAGTGGCCCAGTCACACACCCTCTCTGTTCTCTGGGAATAGGTCCTGGCTCAGTGTCATTTCTCAGCATTCATAATGCACTGCCCAAATTGGTAGTAGACTCCTTCAAGGAGAGCCCATGTTTCTTCCCTGACGTGAAACAAATTCATAATTACAGTTGTAGACTTCTACATGGAGACTTCTACATCTCAAGGGGCCATTTTAAGGTATCTGATTAAATGTATTCATTTTAAAGATGAGGAAACAGATTTTGTGGAAGGAGTGGTGGGTGTAGTTCATGGAATAAATTGGAAGGAGTTATGCTGGGCACCCTCTCCCAGCCTGTCCAGCCAGCCAGTATGCCAGGCTCCAGGTTGGGCCAAGGAATAGAAGTGAGGTTCAGTCTTCGCCCTAAAGAGCTCAAACATAGTCTAGGAGTCTTGGGGGTCAAGGGACTCTACTGCGTGAGCCACATTACAGAAGAAAACATAAGCCAACTGGAGCCTGAGAAGAAGAGGGACTGGTTCCAATCAAAGACACTCAGATTCCATTTTCTATTCACTGTCAACCACGCGTGTCTGGGAGCGATGCTGGACTACGAGGCCACTGTGGCTTGGGTGTGAACTGTTCCCCAGAACTTCTGTGTTGTGAAGCACACCCACTCTGTGTGCTGCGTCCACCTGAGCCACTTTATGTCTCCACCCCCACCCCCACCCCCAGTACTAGGGGAACAAGAAAAAAACAACAGAAGCATACAGCTCATGCTGCTTGCTTTCTGTGATTAATGGAGTCCTGTGTCTGCATCTCTGTCTCTGAGGCAGGACTCCCCCAGCTCCCCCCAGCACCCAGGAACCACAGCAAGCTAATCGGTCAGCCTAGAAACAGAGCGACATCTCAGACTCCTGACTTTGGAGTCGTGTTTAATAATAAGACAGCCCACTCTCTGGGTTCATGTGTGTCTGTGTGCTATTTCTAGATGACATATGAAATTCCTTCCTTCAATTTTTGTTGTTGTTAGAGTAGATTTAATTGTGAAGTCTAGTTCAAGCTTTGGGAGCTTGTTTTCAGCTGCATGGTAACCATATGACCTGGTAACTCCCACATTATCATTTCATTTATGTCTCTTGTCCCAACATAGCTATGAATAATACCCTCCTTATTCTCAAAAGTGTCCAAGTTTAGATAATAAATTACATGTGCAGTCTAATTAAAGGGGACTGTGGCAGTCTGTTTAGTAACCAGGAAGTCCAAGGACTGGAAACCTCATATTCCTGCAGTTCCTTTCTGCCAAAACAATAGGATTCAGGGTAATGCTGTATGCTCCAGTATAAAAATTATACACTTTGTCCAAGTTATTTATCTTCTGTGTCTTTATTTATCTGAAATTTATCTCATAAAGTTGTTGCAAAGATTAATCCAGTCCATACATGTAAATATCAAATATGTAGAATGAAGCCTAGCAGATAGCCTATGTAATGTGCTAATTTTTGTTATTTCTATTACTGATAGAGGGGAATAAAAGTCTCAACTTGAAAGATACCTGGAGAGAACTCCTGCTCTCTAAAACCAAAGAACAAACTTTAGAAACAACAGAGGTTAAGAGCAGAATATATTTATTGGGGGAAAAAAACTTTTGTCTGCCAGACAGAGAGACAGAAGGGGACCTAAGTTAGTGGCCAAGGAATCTTCTTTTTTTAAGGATTTTTAAGGTGAGGCGGGTCTAAAGTGGAAAATATGGAAATTCTCTAAGTAGGCATGACATGGGGCAAAACTGTGGTCACCCAATAAGATTCAAAGCATAATTGCTCAGGTAAAATTGACTAAATCAGGATCAAATGGAGAAGCAAGACGCCCAGCAAGCAGACATGAACACAGAGCAGGGGCTTTCCCTGTAGGTTGAGGCTAGTGATTCTTTCTTGCTTTCCTACAGTGCTACAGACCTATGTAGAATGTAAGAAGTGCCTGTTGTAGCTGAGTGTGGTGGCTCATGCCTGTAATCCCAGCACTTGGGAGGCTGAGACAGGAGGATCGATGTGAGTTTCAGACCATGCTGGCTACCAAAGTGAGCTCAAGGCCAGCCTGAACTACTGCACATCAAGACCTTGTCTCAAAAAGACAAAAAAAAAAAAAAAAAAAAAAAAAAAAAAAAAAAAAAAAGAAAAGAAAAGAAAAAAGAAGTGCTTGTTCTTTATTCTCAGGGAGGGATCCATTTCCTTGATCTTTTGGCTTGAGGTTTGGTGCACAGAGGGAGTGTCTGCCTCTCCCACAGTAGCAAAGCATCTCTTTCTTCTATACCATCTCCTCAAGGGCCTAGTCCTGCCTGGCTGCCTAGAATATTGCTACCTAATTTGGTTGCCTACACATGCCATCATCCTCTTTAATTTAACCACAAGAGCCAGGATTTGGCCATATCCCATTCACAAGCCTGGGCCAGGGATTTGGTTCAGAGGCACAAGTGCCTGCATGGCAAGTACAAGGTCTTGAGTTCGATCCCTCATACAAAAAAAAAAGAAAGAAAAAGAAGAAAAAAATCACATCACCATTCAGAAGCCTGGACGGAACCTGAGTGTTTGTTCATGCCAGAGCTAGTGCCCAAGTGGGGCCACGCACCATCAAATGCAGCAGCATGGTGGCCCACGTGAATCTCCACAGGGCTCTTCAGAGTCACGGATTCATGCAAAGAGTAATCAGGAATGAATTAAAGCAGACTAATTTCTATACATTTGTGTCTGGCTTATGGCTCCTTTACCTGTGTGTGTGTGTGTGTGTGTGTGTGTGTGTGTGTGTGTGGTATGAATTTGCAGCCCTACGGCTCACTGAAGACGAAAAGAATTGATATCACATCAGGCATGAGGGCTAGGTGTGGTTAAGTGGTTAATGGGTTATCAGTCATCTTACTTTTTAAAATTTATTTATCTATCTATTTATTTGGTAGAGGCTCTCTCTGCACAGCTTGGACCCATAGTGATCCTCCTGTCTCAGCCTCCCGAGCACTGGGATTTCAGGCCTGCACCACCACTCCCTATCTTGGCGGCTAGCATGGAGCACCCAGGATTCCTGGGCTGGCATGACAGGTGATACTAAGGATCACACTCAGGTCCTTGAGCTTGCGAGGGAAGCTCTTAGACCACTGAGTTATCACCCCAGCCCAGTCATCCTACTTTTAATTCCTCTTCAGAGAAAATGAAGTCCCAAAAAACCAGCATTCAATTTACCTACCCTAAGTAAAGAAAAGAAGAAGAAAGAAATTTGGAAAGAAAAACAAAGACGTTCAAGAAGGAAGAACACTCACAAGGTACAGAAGGGATTGTCTCGGGAGCTTGCCAGGAAATGCCCCTGGTGTCCTAGCAGACATCACGAGGGTCTTGGGTGAGGCTGGGCCAATCGCTCTGATTCCCCAGGGAACTGGCCAGATGACACGGCAGCAGAGCCGGAGTTCAGTTACACAGAACTCAAAGCTTCACTAAGGTTCCTTCAAACTCTGGTAGGTTTCAAGCTGGCCTGTGGGGAGCTTGAGCCTGTGTACTCTATAAAAGGCAAGACATTTTTATGGCCCTGGGGGACGATAAATGTTAAAACGCGAAAGGCAACAATATAACAAATATGCAAAGTACCCTGAAGGGTTTTAAATCTCAGACCAGCGTATGCTGCAGGAGGCTGTCTTCAAGTTTCGACAAGTCCAGTGGATTGCCCCATACATTCTCCACTGAGGCATCAGAGGACCCCATCAGGGACAAAATGATCCTCCTTAAAATTTATGGGTTTCCTTGGAAACCTGAGCTGCCTCTCACAGGTCAGAGGAGCACCTTGAACCCAGTGTAATAGGAAAGTGTCTGTAAACCAATGATGTTGCGGGCCTGCAGATTACGTGTTCTCCCTGATGATCCCTGGTCAGTCTGAATACTGACCTCCTGTGTTCCTGTCACTCGGATGCCCATGGCCAGAGGAGCTGCATGGTTTTCTTAGTCTGGAGGAATAGTAACAACAATAATGATAATAGTATGAACTGGTACCGAGATATCTAAGCTTATGATTCCCTTTCTACATCAAATTCATGGATGAAGTTGCATAAGTGAGCCCTCCAAGAAGAAGGCATTGAAATGAGCTGGGAAGACAGGAACTAAGAGCTGGGGCAATGTGGGAAGAAACATACAGGGGAGCGAAGCTTCTGGACAGGTGTAGCGGGGAAGGAAAGAGGGGCAGCGCAGAACTGCTGCTCCTGAGGTCCCAAGTTAGTCACCTCTACTTCGTCCTCAGGCTCCCACATCACAATGTTCCTACAATTCACTCAGGCCAGAATCCAGGATGAGCCCTTTACCATATGCACAGGAAGATGGTCCCTGGCAGCGCTCACACTTTAGGGCTCCTGGGGACTCAGTTGGGTCCTGAAAGACTCCACGTTGCTGTGAGCACGTGAACCCCAACCTGACACTTTGGCCATCCCAACACGCACAGCCATATCAAGGGTCAGCACCCAGTGCTCTGTTCCCAGCCCACTCAGAGCAGAAGCTGAGCACGGTGCCCACCTGTCATTTTCAGGTGAAGGTGGAAATGGGCAGGGGTGGGGACAGAAGGCCCTCAGGTAGGCCGTGCACCTGGCACTGCCTGTGAATAGGCTCAGATCCAATGGGACCCCATTTGGTTGCTTGGATGCCCACCTGAGAATGCCAGCATGCAGCGTGAATGGGTAAGCTCAGCCCTAATTGTGCCATCCCCATCTGGGAGCGCCGCCGTGCACCCCAACAGTTTCCCTGAGGTATAGCTCACTGCAGGACCACGCTAAAAGAAGGGGGTGCGTGGACCTTCTTTCCTGACATTCCTTCTCTCTCACAACTCCCTGTGTCTTCACACCTGGTAAAGAAAAATACTCAGAAAACGTCCACACAGGGTGAGCTCAGGGACTGGCCCTCCCAGGTGCAAAAAGGTTTGTATAGTTTACAGAGCTCTGGCTGTTAATAGTTTTGTTGACAAAGGAGTAGCCTGAGGCTTTCTGGCTCCAGAGTTCATGCTTGGCCTTATTACATTGCCATCTGTACCAGGAAGAGTCCAGGAGGGTGACAGAAACCAGACCTGAATAGGGAATGCTAAATTTAAATATAATTACTAGCTCATGGCAGTGACACCTAGACACTAGGTCTGCTTCACAGTCTGAGTTCTCGCTACTGTGTACCCCTGCAGGGGGGCGTCAGCCAGCTTTCTGTGTGGTGATGACATACCTGAGACCATAATAAACTTATAAGGAGAGGGGGTTTAATGAGCTCACAGAGCTCGAGATTTCGGCCTGTGTTTGATTGGCCCATTTCTCTGGGCTTCTGGTGGAAGAGCGAGGCAACGGCGACAGCAGGGAGGTTGTGGCAAAATGCAACTGCTCACAGCACAAGCCAGGGAGCTAAGGAACAGGAAGCGGCTGCTGTCCCTAGTCCACCTGAGGGATAGAGCCTAGTGCCTCTGAGCCTAGCATCGCACCACAAATCAGTTCCAGCTTCTGATGCTGATTTTGTGGGTCTGGACAGAGCCTCTGCCACTCCAATGGGCTCCTAGGTGACATTAGGTCTGCTGAAGTCTGGGACCACACCGAGAGGCGGCCAAGGACACTAAGATCACTAAACCTAGTTATTTTTATGTATTTATGTATTTATTTACTTGGTACAGGTTCTCACTACGCAGCTCAGACTCATAGTGACCCTCCTGTCTCAACCTCCCCAGTACCACAATTATAGGTGTGTGCCACCACGCCTGGTTTCAGTGGCCAGCACAGAGCCAGCACAGTATGCAGTACCAGCAACTGAGCCCAGGTCCCTCTGCTTGCCAGACAGGCCCTTAGAAGGCTGAGCTGTCTCCCCAGCCTGAACCTAGTTCTTGCATGTGAGAGGACACCATCACTTTCACTTGCCAGTCTCACTTTCTCCTCTCTGTCAGGGACCAGGGCAGCTATTGCTCTTCCAGGATGCCTTCCCTGACTGCCCAAGTGTTTTGGCTTGGGCATGCAGTGGGCACTTGGAAATACTGGTATAAATCAGGCCTCTTGAAGCCATGAATACAGCCTCCTGGGGGAGTGGCCCCTGAGACCCTGGCAGAGCAGAGGGGAAGCGAGCTACACTCAGGTCCTTGGCCATGGGTGGCCTTGAGTGTCACACACTCAGCCTGACTCTCTGGACCTGCTCAGCTTTCACCTGAGAAATGGGTATAAAAAGCACATACTTCTCAGGCCTCCTCTAAGTATAAATTTAAATCATACATCTCGCTCAGCGCTGGCAAGCAAAGGCAGTGAATAAATGCTCACCATGCTTCCCCTCCAGCTTTGTGTGGCCCAGGCTCGGCAACACAGTGGGGGAAGCAGCCTAGTCCAAGCAGGCCTTTGACCAGACTGGCTGGAGCAGTTCTGGACCTGTGCAACCCTGCTAAGGATGCCTCTGGCGGGAGAACCCAACCACCTTGGATCCTGAACAGGGCCCAGGCAGAGGCAGTGACTGCAGTCCCGGGCATCAGGAGTGACAGGTAAGCGTAGGCTGCCTCAGACCTGCTCCTTTCCACCTGGGTGTTAGATGTGTGGCTCCTGGGCCCCTTCTCCCCAACCCATTATGGGGGGCCATGCATCCCTCTGCCCTCTCCTCCCTGCCCCTCTGCATCTCACTACATCACCTGCATCAAAGCTGACCTTGGCTCAGGTCACAGGGTGACCTGGAACGGGCTAGAGAGCCAGAAATTCAGGAATCCAGTGCTGTCTCTGTCTTTTATCTGTCTATGGGACTTCGAGTTTTCCAAGCCTTAGGTATTAGTTATCTATGACTAAGTAGCAAACTACTCCAAAACTTAGCAGCTTAAAACAGCAGACATTCACTGTACCCCATGATGTCTGTGCCCAGAGCCCCGCAGCATCCAAGCTGGCTCTAGGCATAGTCATGTGAGCCTCTGCAGCCAAAAGGCTTGGCGCAGGATGACCCGCACCTGCGGCTGCTAGTGGCCATGGCAGCTGGTGGTGCGGCCCTCCCAAGGCAGTACCTGCTTTACCCAGGGGCAAGCGACCCAAGGAAACATAAAAGGTACCAACATGAAGCCTCTGAGAGAACGTGATGATTCCGCCATTCACGACAGGTGCCACGGACTAAAGCAGGGAGCTAGAGGCTGGGCCTGCAGATGTCCAGCGGGGACCAAAGGCTGGAGAGAGTTTGGCATCCCTGCCCTCGTCTTAGGTCTCCTTCATACCTTAAGCCTGAGTTCGTTCCTACTCAGCTGTGCACGGAGGAATGTTCATCATCACTTTGAGAGTGACTCCAAGTGGCAGTATACAGCTGTCAGCTCTAAATTCGCCTTGTCTGTCCCCTCCTCCAGACTCAGGATGCCAAGGCGAGAACGACCAACTCACAGGGTTGGCAGAGCCATCGGCCACACACTTTCCCCAATTCCTGTGGATGCCATGGACTGATCCCTAGATGTCTCAATTCCCAGATGCAGCCACCTGGGATTCCAGGACAACAAAGTCTCACCTAACCAGCCACCCCACAACAAGATCACCTCATATGGATACTGAGGCAGCTACAGAGCAGGAGGCCCCATCTCTCCAAGCGAAATGAGCTGTCCCCTCATGTGGGTCACACCCCCAGGATCCCAGGATCAGTCCTGACACACCAGTCAACCAGATCACAGCCTGAGCGGGATTCCCTCCGCTGCAGCTGCACACACTCCCAGCCATTGCCGTGTTCCCCTTCCTATACGGCCCCAAAGTTCCTGCCAACTGCCCCCCACTCCAGGCCAGATCTTCAGCCTCCTTCTCTGTCCTTCTTGGATGGTCACACTCACCACTGCCCCTCTCCTGCCCTACCCCATGCTCCACTCCTCGACTGGCGATGCAGTTGGGTGGCTGAGCCTAGTCCAATTCGACACCCAAAGCCTGGACTTGTGCCCTGAAACTCTGGTAACAAGACAAGGTCTGGGATAGCATGGGAACAACCACATCATGGAGTGGACCCCCAGAAATAGCCTCACTGCTTGTCATGTGACCCCAATCTCCCCACTCAGATGTCAAGTCCCAACCTTCAGTACCGTAGAAAGTAACTATATCTGAAGATGAAATCTTTAAATAGGAAATTCAGGTAATCCCAAATCCAATATGACTTCTCTCCTCAGTAGAAATTTGGTTGGGACACTGAAGCAAGAATTGAGCACAGCCTGGGCAGCCTCATGAGATTTGTTTCAAAACAAAACATAATTTTTACAAAGGAGATAAGAATACAGCTCAGGGGTAGAGCACCCTTGGGCTCAGTCCCAGGACTACCCAAAAGTAGAAACTTGGACATAGATGGAAGCAGAGGGAAAACAGCCACCTGCCAACCAGGGAGAGGCCTCAAGAGAAGTCAGCGCTACAGGTTCTTAACCATGGACTCCTAGGTCCTTACCTTATAGCCTCCAGAAATTGGGAGAAAGTAAGTATCTGTTATTTAAGTCTCCCAGCATGCGGTACTTTGTTGTGGGAACCCAAGAAGACTAATACACTGCCACGCCTCAGCTCTGCCATGTGTGGTGGGAGCAGATCACACCAACCTCGAGCGTGTCCCCTGGGTGGGCTGGCGTGGAAGGTCCCCACTGAGCAGCCGTTTCCCTCCTCCTTCCTCTCTCCCTCCTTTCTCCTCAGCTCTAAGCAGAGCTGGAGTCCGTGCACTCAGACGTGTCCACATGTAGGCCCTTGGTCCATCCCAGAGGGGCTGTAACCCTCTGAAAAGCCTCAAGGCACCCAAGTACTGGTCTCTGGAGATGACCAGCAGTGGAGGAGAGCCTCACCCTCCAGCCACTAGTGAGAAGGACAGGACAGGAGGGGCTCACCCCTAGAGAACCCCTTCTATGTGGCCAGTACTTCACGAACACCAGGCTCACCTCCCTCTCCCTGGTATCTTCAGCCTCAGTTTATGAATGAAGCCCAGGCCTTGTGGCGGCCCATGCATTCCCAGACAGCACAAGGCAGTTGGGCAGGCTCTTATCTAATCCCCAGCCCTGGTGCCTGGTCACCAGCCTGGCTGCCCCAAGGCACCTACCTAGCCTTGAGGATTCATGACCCAGTGCCCTCTGCTCCCTGAACAGAGGAGATACTCAATTCCTACTTGTTCTGGGAATAAAACAATAAAAAAAATCAGTTAAAAAAAAAAAAAAAAAAACCTCTGAAAAGGTAGAGAAAGCAGCAGGGTGGTGGCCATGCAGAAAAGAACTTTTCTCCCAAGTTCCACTCCACCCAGGAAGCCCACCCTGACTGCCTCCCTCAGAGCACTAGCCTTGCAGAGGTCACTCCAGTGAGCGCCGAGACCACACAGACCCGGGTTGGGGAGCACCAGCCAGGAAGCAAGCATTGCTAAAACCAGAGCTGCGCTCTCCACACCTTTCATTCATCTTCCCAGCTTTACCCAGAGGGTGGAATTCTCACCAGGCCAGGCCTCCTTCTCCCACATACACAGGAAGGTGAATTACTCATCCAAATTCACAGAGAGTGATGCAAGCACCAGGGTCCAAACATGACCTGCCTGCCTCTCTCAATTCCTAGATGCAATTGACTCCCGGGAAACTGTCTAATCCAGTAAAGGGCACTAAGAGGGACAGCGGGAAATCTGCTGAGGCAAGCCTGAGTACCCGGGTGAGAAGGTGGGCCCTCTCCTGGAAGGCTTTTAACAGTAAGACCAACTGAGACTGACTAGTATTTCAGAAAAATCATTCTGAGCTGGTGGGGAGGGGAGAGGGGGAAATTTTAAATCAGTGGTTCTGAAAGTGTGGTTCAGAGCAGTGGCAGCAGCTTTAATTTATGATATAATGCTGGAATTACAGGTGTGAGTGTTACACTAAAGCTAAAGCTAAAACTAAAACTAAAGCTTCCCAGCCCAAACCCACCCAGAGCAGCTGAATCAGAGCCCCTGGGGGTGGGACCAACCACCTGTTCACCAGAGAAACGTTAAACTGCCTAAAGCCAGAGACCCATCAGCCTGGAGATGATGTGACCAGCGCTACCATTTTATTTTAGTGCTTTGGAGAAAAGAGGATGAAACCGCAAGCCAGAGCAAGGTTACTACGACATTACTACCCTTCTGATCCTACTTAACCATCTTTACTTAAATTGTGGCCAATTATTGTCTTGGTCACTTTTCTCTTATTGCTGGGACAAAATACCTGACACCTAAGATTGAAGGAAAGGAACCTCACATTTAGTGGAGGTTTCAGTCCATATTCGGCAGGCTCAAAGGCAGAGTGGTGCGTGGCAGAGAGCAGCTGTTCCTGGCGGCAGAAAACAAGAAAGAGCAGAGGGAGGAGTAGCAGCCGCGGCAGCCAGCAAGCCTCTCCCCCTGCCTTATATTGTATTCGGTCTATCCGCCCCAGGGAGGGTGTAGTACTCATACCCATAATTCCAGCATTGGGTCATGAGTTAACGGCAAACTCTAGAAGTCTGCCCTAATGACTGCATGAAACTTTGGGGGAGACAACTAGACACAAACCCTAACAATTATCAATAACAGTCCTCCAATATATGAATGATGATTCCCATTTTTGGATATGGAAAGTGAGGTTCAAAGATGTTAGAGTACAGGGAACATTCTAGAATGATCTTTCAGTTTCTCGTCTAAATAGGCACACTTTTGACAGGACAAAGGGGGTACTAACAGACACTACACAGGTGCTGTGCTCCTCAGCTGGCCCTGACATGCCCAGGATATATGATCACCGTCAGACTTACAGAGGGAGAGAGCTGGAGGCCAAACCCAGAACTGTGGTCTTCAGTCTCCGTGCCCTCCCCAACCTGCCTCTGAGAATCTGCTTTCTTTCATCAGCCTGGGGAAATCAGGGAGCCCAGGGAACGCATGTTTCTACCCACAGCGTGGAGAATCGATGCTGTGCAGTAGAGTCCTGTCCCACTGCTTCTTGCTAAGGTCTTGGCAACCTGGCCTATTTCCACTTTATCTCTAGTCCAGGTTATAAGTAATGTGTCATGGCTTTATTGGGAATTGCAAACATCAGAAGCAAAAGGAGGAAGGAGCACATAAGGCTGCCCCGACCCTTTGGGCTCCCTCCCTCTGCAGCTCTGCCTCTGACATTCTATAGCCTGACCTGAAGGCCTCAGGTAGCTCTGCCTTCAGGTCACGTGGGGACACAGAGCACCACCAAAACCCTTGGTGTTGTGAGCACACCACAGTTTGCAAAATGCATTTATGTCATAGTAACATCAGGTCCACCACCTCACCCCTACTTACCCTAAAAGGAAGGGTTTCCATTGGCAGAGGAAAGCTCTGGAATTGGAGAGCCAGAGCAACTCACACGCAGTCACCTGTCACCGTGTAGCTGGCCTAGCTTGTCTTCTTTTCATACTCACCCATCCTATCATTTATTCATCTGGAGATATTTCCTTGCAACATAGTAAATAGGATACACTCTTTCTTTCCATTTGAGAGAAAAAGAAAATTAGGAGTTAGTCTTTAATTATGCATTTAAGACTATTTGATTCCCTCTAGTTGAAGAACAAAGCTACTAAAGAAGCTGCCCAGTCTAAATTCTTCTGGCTTCAAGATCACGGTGCTAAACGCCAGGCTAAGGCACTGACAAGACCAGAGAAAGCAGCAACGACGCCGCTCAGCATCTGCCGTGTGTCAGGCACTCGAGCGGTAAATAGCGGGCCACCTCATTCTGCCCCTGCTTTCCAGATGACAGAACTGAAGTGAAGGTGGGTGGTGCCTTTCTGGAGGCCGCACATCTGGTGAGGGACATGGCCGAGACTTAGCAGAAGAGACTGGAATTAGCCATCATATGAGAGGAGGTGAGCTGAGAAGATGTTGGAAAATAAATTCAAAAAGACAAAAAAAGAAAGAAAGAAAGAAAGAAAGAAAGAAAGAAAGAAAGAAAGAAAGAAAGAAAGAAAGAAAGAAAGAAAGAAAGAAAGAAAGAAAAAGAAATCCTTAATTACAATGCATGGAACGCAGAGCTAGATTGGTGAGACGAGCTTTAGGAGGCTTAGACTCAATAGCCTCCAACATCACAAGCTTCACTGGTGGCACACTGCAATTACAAAACCTTTGACTATATATGTATCTGCTTCCTCTTAGTCCAAAGAGAAGTATATTATTTCCTTTTTTTCTTTCTTTCTTTCTTTCTTTTTTCTATGCAACATCAACAGGGAGGTGGGTCATGCCCACACACTGCACTCTATAGAATGATTGTGAGGAGAATATGCAATATGTCAACTTTCAAAGAAAAGAAGGGGGAAAAGAAAAAAAAAAAAAGCAATGTGGATTTAGAAAGGTTAATGTTTAATTGTTTGATCAATCTTATATACCTATATGTATTAATCTAAACTGATCTGATGATGAAAATATGTAATATAACCATTGTTAAATTTAAACAATAAAAAAATTGAAAAAAAAAGAAAGAAAGCAAAAGAAAATACCACTCTCCTTAACTTCTCAGTTTCTCCATCTGCAAAACGTCAGTAATAAGAGCACCACTCAATGCAGCTCTATCTGGATTCAATTTGTTAGTGCCTTTATAGTGCTTGAAATTTTACCTGGAAGAAGGTAAGACTAACAAACCTAGCTATCATGTTTGTTCTTTCTATTACCACTACTGTCCAAACTAGATTATAAGACTTTACACATCGAAAGAAAAAAAAAAAAAAAAAAAAAGGACTATAATACATTTGGTGGAGATACTCCAAATTATTTCAAGTAGTTGTCCCTGTGGTGGAATTACAGGTAATTTGTGTTTTCTGTATGATTCTCTGAATGCCCTACATTTTTACATGTGTGTTGACTTATATTTCCCTTTAAAAATTGTATATTGAATGTCTGCCTACCCCCAGTACCTCAGAATGTGCCTGTGTTTGGAGTTAGGGTCTTTAAAAAGGTAAAATGCAAAAAAAATAAAAAATAAAAAAGGTAAAATGCAAGCATTCAGGATGGACCCTCACCTACTCTAACTCATGTACTGGCAAGAGGAAATCTGAATACAAAGAGACACCAAGGACATATGTACACAAGAAGACAATAAGAGCCGGGCGTGGTGGCTCACGCCTGTAATCCCAGCACTCGGGAGGCTGAGGCAGGAGGATTGGTGCGAGTTCAAGACCAGCCTGTGCTACAAAAGTGAGCTCAAGGCCAGCCTCAACTGCATAGCAAGACCCTGCCTCAAAAAAAGACAAAAAAAAAAAAAAAAAAAAAAAAAAAAAAAAAGAAGACAATAAGAAGACCCAAACAAAAGTAGCACTTTGTAGGCCAAGGAGAGAGGCCTCAGGAGAAACTAATTGTGAGGAAAATTTGGTCTTGGGCTACTAATTCCAGAACTCTGAGAAAAAAATACACTTCTACTGTCTAAACAACATACACTGTGCTATTTGTTATTGTAGCCTAAACAGATCTAGTATGTTGTTCTAAATTATCGACAATGAATATGCAGTATTTTCTTTCCAAATCCTTGTATTATTTGTTTTCTCATAACTGGGACAAAACATCTGGCAGCTACAACTTAAGGGCCAGGGAGATCTCTCAGAAGCTTAAGTATCTGCCTGGCAAATGCAAGGTCCTAAGTTTGATCCCTTAGGTATATTAAAAAAAAAAAAAGAGAGAGAGAGAGAGAGAATCTTACTTTGGTTCACAGTTTCAGTGGGTTAAGTCCGTGGCCGACCAGCTCCAAAGCAGAAATAGCACTACGAAAGAACCCAGTGGAATAAAGCTGCTCACATCAAGGCAGCAAGCAGAGCAAGATTGGAGGGACCAAGGAGGATATAACCTGGCCCCTTCCTCCAGCCTCACTTCCAAACACAAGATTGTAGTGTGGGTATTTCAGATTAAACCATCACATGTCATCCTTGGCCCCTTAGAGGCTCATGTGCATCTCATTATGCAAAATATACTTAGTCTACCCCTAAGTGTTCCCAAAGCCTCAGCACTTCCACCATCACTGCTGGAACTGCCTCTTTGGCTTTGCTATATATATAGTCCACATAGCCTTTCACTTAAGTTAAATTTGCACACTGTGGCTTTCCTCAGCAAATGTGTGTCACAGCCACACACTGCCCTCTCATGAACTCCTTACATGGACTGTGACCATGTCACACGTTGTTGGCTGCCCCCCCAGGCCTTGTTCTGAAATTTAGGTGGGACTCCCTACAGCACCATGACCTTTGTATTCTACATGCCTGTAACATCATCACCACATGGGTGACACCAAGGCTGTCCACCAACCTGAGCCCAGCCTCTTTGGGCCATGGCTGAAGTGGCCTCAGAGTGCCTAGATGGTCAAACAAGGTAATATACCTCCCTGGGTGGCCCTGAAACAGGAAGTATCTTGGAGGATTCTCTTTTAAAATAAAAATTTGCAGGGGCTGGGGAGATAGCTCCGAGGCACAAGTGCCTGCGTGGCAAGTGCAAGGTCGTGAGTTTGAACCCCGGTCCCGCAAAAAAATAAATAAATAAATAAAATAAAAATTTGCATCCTATACCCTTGAACCTACAGCGTGTGGGGCCCTGCTGGATTCTGAGATGTCCTCCACACATTCTCCTTGTTCCTATACTTGGCTTCTTCTTAATGCTGAACTTTTTGACGACCCACACTCTCCTTTGCCCCAATTTTGTAGGGATTTGTTTTCTGTAAACTTTTCAAATCATTTGGTTCTGCTATTTGCTCTTGGTTCCCACTGTAGATCTGACTAAAGGGAGCTGATTCTTGGAGATGGACAAAATGCCTCAGCTTGATGAATACTGGGATGCTTTGAAATATTCTCCAACAGATTAATTTGTTCATTGCTCTAATTTCAGTCTCCCATAAAGTTTGAGGACATGGTTAAAATATGGCCAAATTTTTCTGCCAAAGCATCAGTCACCAGGCCTCCAGCCCAACTGTCAATCGAGTCCTTGCTTCCAGCTGAAGCCTCTTGATCCTAGCCTTTACTATCTGCATTCCCATCAGCTTTCTAGTTTTCTGAGCTCTAACCCCTTTCACACGTCAAATGCTGCTCATAACATTCTAGGGTTTCTCTGCTCACTCAAGCATTTCTAAACTCCCCCCACAAACCAGTTCCAAAGACTTGGTACCAATTTTATGTATTAGATACTTTCACATCACTGGGACAAGATACTCAACGCCTGCAAGGTAAAGGAGCAGAGATTTGTCTTGCGAAGGAGGGACACAGTTCCTATGGATTCCATCCTTGCTTAACTGGTTCCAGTACAGACTGGCATGATGCAAGAACCTGGTGGAACACTGTCATGGCAACCAACAAGTAGAGAGCAGGAACTAAAACACGCCTTTCTCAGTCATGCCCTCAGGGGTTTCCTCCTTCTAGCCTCCAAGCATGAGACTTGGGGAGCACATTCTAGACTTAAACCACAGTAATCCTCTTTTCTTCATTCTATAAAAATAAACATGACCCTTGCAGAAATATGGAAAAGATGAATATGACTTGGATGTTAGAAGACCCGAAGTCCTCCATGCAAATGAGATCCTGTGCATGAATACACTCCATGTGTACCCACACATGTACATGTGAATCACCAGCAAGAGGCATAGAACCCTCAGCATGGAGGAGGCAAGTTAAGTCACTACGTCTCATTTTCTTCATTGGTGAAAGGGGGTAATACCAGTACTTCCTTCCCATGGGGATGTGTTATAGGAAATAAAGATCTTAGTAGTAGAAAACCTTTCTTTCAGCTGGGCGTGGTGGTGCACACCTGTAATCCCAGCACTTCAGAGACTGAGGCAGGAGAATCGGTGTGAGTTCGAGACCAGCCTGGGCTACAAAAGTGAGCTCAAGGCCAGCCTGAACTGCATAGCAAGGCCCTGTCTCAAAAAGACAAAAAAAGAAAAGAAAGAGGAAAGAAAGAAAGAAAGAAAGAAAGAAAGAAAGAAAGAAAGAAAAGAAGAAAGAAAGAAAAAAAGAAAGAAAGAAAGAAAGAAAGAAAGAAAGAAAGAAAGAAAGAAAGAAAGAAAGAAAAGAAAACCTTTCTTTCCTAAGGTAGGATGATCCAAAGGTGAGGAATTACTGTTCCTAAAAAATGACAAAAGATACTGTTGCTAAAGAAGAGGAGGGAAAAAAAAATAGGGTAAACAAATTAGCAAGAGGAATACAGTAAGAGAAGGGGGAATGGCAACGATGATCGTTGCTGTATGGGATTTTGCAAGAGGAACGATTGATACTGGGCCAGCAAGATAGCTCAGCGGTCTAAAGAGCCTGTTTAGGCACGCATAGGCACCCACAGGGACCGCGGTTTGATCTCCAGCACCGTATGCTTCGCCAGGCCCACCTCCAGGGCAAGATGAGTGGGCCATAATAAAAGAGAGAGAGAGAGAGACAGAGAGAGAGAGAGAGAGAGAGAGAGAGAGAGAGAGAGAAACAAAGAATAAAGGGCACACATTTCATAAGATTATTTTATGTCTCACCCAAAGAATTAGATACAAAGAGGGTACAGGAAATCTGTCCACACATTAAAAGCCAAAGAATCCAGCTGAGGACCTGAATCCCATGGTAATGTCCTACATGAGTCCAACTAGAGGCCTACAGCCCGTGGCAATGTCTCATGCAGGTCTGCTTCACAGATCTACACTGGGAAGGCCCAAGGTCAGTGGTGGAAGCTAGAAGGTCTATGCCAGTGGGATGGAGGATCAGTGCCAGCAGGTTGAGGGACCTGACCTGGAGCCAGGAAGTGATGCTCAAGGTAAGGACCAGAGCTCCCCTGAAAATTACTACAGCCATAATGAGCAACAGTGAGGTCCAGAACTTCTCCAGCAGTGAGCCAAGTTTCCTTCACGAAAACCAATGCAGCAACCTTCTCTAGGAGGCTGAGTTGGGCACCATCTTCTCCTCTGAAGGCCGGAAGCGATGCTCAAAGTGAGTACCAGAGCTCCCCCAAAATAAACTGCATTCATTCTCAGCAACAACAGGGTCCTGCACTCCTTCAAGGATGAGAACAGCCAAGTTCATCAGGAAAGCCTCCATGACAAGCTCCCCCAAGAGAACTGACAGTTCCCTGCAGCCTCCCAACAGCCTCTCTGTTCTCCGGTTTTGCCTCTAATGCTACTAGTGACCATCTTCAGGCGGAGTTCCCACATGCTGCACCACGCTGGTTCAGTTCAGTTGTGCGCAGCAAGGTGACCGCCAGTAGGCAATCCACCACAGCTATGATAACACCAGAGTAGCAGAAGACAGAGAGATCCAGCAGGGAAATCTCCTATCCATCCTATCCATCACCCACCCACAGTTCTTGTACATTCACCCTCTTCCTTACAGTGTCAGTTTTTTTTCCACCCTCGTGGTAAGTACATGCAGTTGCCTCAAGCAGAGTGATAATAAAGAAGGGAAAGTTTTAGTTCATGGATGAGTTGAAAATACTCTATAGCCCTGAATCTCTACACATTAATATTGAAGACAAACCCCTGGCTATAGAACAGAGACAATGATGGTCCTTATAGTGTGTGCCTGCCCTAAACCTTTGCAACAAACGCTTACACAAATCTTGGCCCAACTCACTGAGCAGTCACTGTGACTCAATAGACCATGAAGTTCATTGTGCTCATGAATATTTCCAAATACCAGGGATTTTTTGATTGTTAGAGCACACACACCAATAATAGTGACAAACTGTGTCCTTCATGCTAAAATTTAGGAGGACTAAATAATGGGAGACACAGAAGAATTCAGAGATAAAGCTCCAGGCCTCAGATCAGAAACAGAGGGTGCCTAGCAGATGTGTTATTGCTTTCCTCCTCACACTCATAGCAGACACATCTAATTCATCACAGAGCTCCCTGAGGAGTCATAAGGGCCAATGGGGTTGCAATAGTGAAGAAGACAGGAGCGGCAAGCCTCTACTAGAACACAGAATAAGCCCAGAGAGGAAACTGTGGTCAAGACTCATATAATGCTAGGACAGCAGTCCACTGACCTAGACAAAGCATTTATGTTCCCTGATCTAGCGACAGAATTATTCTCTAAATCTGATCCATGCTAAGCCTAGAAATGGAAACCTTCTGATATTCTTTCTGGACCAAGAACCTACATCAATCACTTCTCAACCTCCATAGAGAAAAATTACAATGAGACAAGGGCAGAGTTATAAGTAATGACTACTTCCCCCACTGCCCTTGCTACCAACAGCAAGCCCTACTAATGTACTGATTATCTGCTGCTGTGTAACAAATAACCCCAAAGCTTGGTTGCCTAGCATAGCAAGTAGTCATCGTCTCACAGCTCCTGGAAATCGGGAATGCAAACACAGTGCAACAAAGTGGTCCTGGCTCAGAGTCTGCTTAGACCGCAGCCGAGATGTTGTCTCATGGTTTGAGTAGAGCTCAGGAATCTGTTCCCAAGGTAGTTCACTCACAAAGCTGTTGCAAGGAGTCCTTAATACACAGAGCTCTTCAAAGTGCTATTTGGTGTTCTTAGAATACTATGACTAGCTTATCCAAGGCTGGGGACAAGAAGGAAGCTATTGTGTGAACTTGAAAGCCTTCTCCAAAATTATCACCTGACAAGCTCAGAAAGCATGACAGGAATTAGAGATGGAAAAAAAAAAAAAAAAAAAAAACAAAGAATTCAAGGCTGACAAGGTAAAGTGTTCCACTCCAATTCAGGCTCCTTCGTTCTAGATCCAACATACTTCACATTGCATTGTACAACAGGCTCGTAACAGCCAGCAGCTTGAGACCACAAGCATGCAGTCAGGCCGGAAGAGACTTTCTAGATCATCTATATAACCTTTTCATTTTATAGAAAGGAAAGCTGAAGTTCGCTGAGAAGTGATGGCCTCACCAGTCATGGCCCAGCCCTGCCAGGCTGCCTCTGAGGCTGGCATGTGTCTCAGGGCCGCTTGTGAGAGGACTTCTGCATTTAGATCTGACTTGTCCCTGTGTGTTACAGGCTTGACTGCCAACCTGTGCTTTTGCTGATTGCAGTAGATCTTTTGAGAGATGGAGCTTCCTGCAGCTCTTGAGGGTGCCCTTGAAGGAGATCTTGGGACCATGCCCGTCCCTCCTCTCCTTGCTTCCCAGCCACCCTAATGTGAGGATGCTTCTCCGCCATAAACTCCCCACCATGGCTTTCTGCCTCAGCACAGCCCCAGGTCAACAGGGAAGAGTGAGCAGGAATTTAAGCCTCCAAAACCATGAACCAGATAACCTTTCATTTCCAAAGAGCTTTGCCTCAGGTATTTTGTAACAGTGATGGAAAGCTGAACCATACAGGGTCTTTCCCAAGATCAGGTTCAAGCATCCTAAGAAGAAAGTGAGCTCCAGAGGTGGTAATTTGGGGGAAATAGAGGAAAAAAATGAATTTGGGGGATTCCCAGGGAATTGTACAACCAGCTTCAGGCCCAGAGACAGCTACCTCCTTCTGAGCCATGACTAATAGTGAGGGGGAAGGAGGACGGGAAGGACCGCAAGTGCTGGGGCACCTCTGTTTCTCCCTGAAGCCAGTGCAGGGACTGCTGCTTGATGTCTGAGAAGACTAAACAGAGGAGCCGTGATATGTGTCTTGCACTGTCCTGCATCCCAGTCACCAAGGGCCCATCACATCCAGGAGAATAAAATGATAAAGAACAGAGAGAAATAGCATAGAAGATAGGTGATACTATGCCTCTGGTTGTCACATGTTTTACACCTTTTATCCATCCTGTGTTTTATAACAACTGACATACTAGCTGCACTATGGTTTTTAACAGTATGCATTATGTAGGAGCTTTTCTGATCCTAGATTATATCTAACCCTCAAAGACCCCAGCAGAGAGATAGTAGTGGCGGCTCTTCTCACAGTTGCTATAGAGCGGTCTCAGCCGAGCAGAGGAGCCCACAGCTCTGAGGTCAGCTGGCATAGTTCAGCCACAGCAGGGGAGCAACATTTGGGGAAATCTTTCCGCTACTCTATGCCTCTATTTGTTTACTGGTGAAGCAGCAACGCCAAGAGTACCTGCGTCACACACTGTTAAGAGAAATGGATAAGTTACCATTTGCAGAACACACAGCGCCTCGGCAGCTCTCCAGGGAGTGGTTAGCCAGTACGGCTGCGGCACTCCTGCACCACACAGAATCGCTAGTGCAGTACAGGCCAAGGAGGGCCATTAAGTGACTTGCCCAAAGTCACACAGTAAAAGGATCACTAAGATCTCATTCAAATAATTACTCCACGTGCCTCAGAAAGTTGGGCACAAACTACACACAGATATGCGAAATCTATCATGGATTTGCTCCATCAAATTCAAGAAGGCCTGAATAGAGGGCTTTGCTTACTGTTAAGTTTCACAACACATTCGCTGAGGGCTGTCATTCCTATGTCTCGCTGCCTGGTGGCTGTGATTTGGATTTGGTTGCCTGATGTTACACAGTGAGCCTGAGTATGTTCTTTTGTTAATGCAAGATAGTAAAACAAACACAGTTGTGCTATTTCATGGCTCAGTTACTACTGATCTCAGTAGCAAATTTTTCTTTTATTATTGCTGTTGCTAGGTGGCTCTTCTCATTCTTTAGGGATTTTTATTTGTAAGCAAAATAACCCCTGTACACGTACATTAGAACTTACTCATTTTCCAACTTTAAGACTACTTCAATTTTATAATCATTCAAGTTCAAGCAGCTAAATAGATTCGGTCCATTTCTAGACTTTTTATTAATCTCATTAATAAAAATTGGTCAAGTGATTAGATCCATTTGTACCATCGGTGGCAGAAGCAGCCCGATAGGACAGTCATGTGTGGACGACAGGAAACTGACAAGAACGTGGTCATTCTAGGAGACTGGGTCTGCTGCCACCCGCCTGAGACAAACAGCGAGGCACCAGGAGCCCACGCAGCAGCACTGGCATACGCACAGCCTGAGCCTCCACACTCCGCCAGCTCACAGCATCTGAGCCAGGCGCTGTGATGCCGACTGAGATGCGGGGTGAGAAATGATGCCAGTGGAACCCATCCTGGAGTATGGACAGCAGTGTTCCCTTGTGCTCTCAGCCAGAGTTCACGCTTTGCACTCTGAGCTCTGTGCTTTGTGCCTGGGCGCCCACTGCAGCGCCCTGAGGGCACCATGCTTGCTCCTCCTTTGTGCCTCTGCCTGTTCTTTGCCTCCTGCCCAGGATGTGCTCTGCCTACAACTGTAGCTCTGCAAGTAGAAAGCTGGGCCAAGGGAGTCCACTGAGGTCGTGCTCCCGTCACCTCTTCTGTGACTGCCCTGCCATCTTCTCACCCTCCAGCGCTGTGGGCTTTACGGATGTACCCTAGCACTGCACAGTGACCCCTGCCCTTCCTATCCATAACTTCCAACCACACGCAGCCTGAGGGCAAGAATTGGGTTCTCTTCAGCTCACAGTCTGCAGTGCCAAGGGCCGGATCAGTTCATAGTAGAGGCTCCATGACTGTGAACTGACTGATTAAATGAAAGCTCTTAGTAACTTTTTGGAAAGCCCTTCTGTAGTTCAATATGGTATTTTTTCTCAGGAACACATGTTTTTGAGTTAGAGGGTGGCTTTCCCACCACTTCTGTTGTAAACAGCTCTATAAGAGTTTAGCTGCCTGGAATTTTGCCTACACTTAGCTCATAATTGTACCCCAATTGCTTCCTATTTGTCTGACATCCAATAACTCCCTTCCTTCTTCCTGGTATAGGCAAGATGGACTGTTCCCACTTTGTCCCTGCAGCCTCACTGTTCTGTCAGGACTTCTCACCAAGCTGCCACACAGGGCACCCTCTCTGTTTGGGGCAGGTCCCTGGAACTGCAGCATGGACCAGCTTGTAGGCTTTGGGCCCCATAAATGTCTTGCTAGTGAATCTCTTATTTCACTTTTCCAAACTTCAGTCTCTTCATCTGTAGGATAGGACTGTTCCTGCCTTTCTCTATAGGATGTCATGAAGTCAATAATTGATAACTGTATGAAGTACTAGATCACTTAGAGTGCTTAACGGGTGCTCTAGTACTATTCACAAAATATCTACTTTTCCTGCAGTGCAATGCATCATGTATAAAACAGGAATAATAATATTTACTGTGGGGCCAGTGAGATAGCTCAGCAGACTAAGTGCCTGCTTTGGCAAGTGCAGGGACCAGGGTTCAATCCCCAGTCCCACATGCCTACTGGCCCCACCCCTGGGGCACACTGACCTGGTGACCAGGGCATGGTGGTGCATGCCTGTAATCCCAGCATTGAGGAGGCTAAAAACAGGAGGATCACTGTGAGTCCAAGCTGCATAGTGAGACCCTGCACCAAACACACAAATAAAAAAATGAATATTCACTATGCACAGATATGAAAAATAATCTCCCTGAACACATTGTTAAGCCAAGCAGATCACACTGTCCTGTGGCCGACACCGTACTGCAGAACGCCTGCTCACTGTGCAGATGTGCACAGGTGTGGTGCCCAGAGGCCCAAGGGGCACAGGGACCACAGAGAGCCACACTGTCCTCAGCAAGCTGCAGGGCAGGCTGCAGGACTGAGGCACTGGAAGAGAAGAATGGGAAGACGTAGAATTCCAGTCTGAGACTAGAGGAAGGGATAAAATAGAACCCAAGATCCAGCTTTGCCTGAGGGGAGCAAATGGAAGATAGTGAAAAGAGGAGCTTGGGTGGGAAAACAGAGGACATCTCGGCAGCACTATTAACCTGCTAGTCAACCTCGGGTAACTTGCTCAGCCCTTTGCCTCATCTGTCAGTGAGCTGGATGAGCCAACATAGGCAGTACCCGAGCTAGACATAAAGATCACAAGGTAACAAATGTGGACACGGTTTATTCTACGACATGGTGTACCATTGCAGGGATTGGGGCTCTTCTAGTAATAAGTCCATAGCCTGACTTCACACTCCAAGCCTCAGGGCTCCTTGCCAACCCACTTTGCTATGAGTCCCTTAAGATATCTCCAATGCTTCTCCAAAATCCAAAGCTCTAGAAGGCTGTGGTAAGAAGACTGGAAACCAGGGAGTTCTCCAGCCCTCACGCAGGAGCATCCAACCCAAGCACGCGCGCACTGCTCCCTGCAAGATTCGCCACATGATGACAAAAAGGAAAGAAATCGAACAATTAGTGAGCTCCATAATTATCGTTCTCTTCATGAGAAATGGTTACCATTTTCAGTCACAGTCTTCTTAAATGACTATCATTCTCCTTGTCAGAAAGGCTGATGGTTGGTATTTTTTTACTTGGATGTGGCTCTGACAGGTGGGGTCACGAGTGAGTGAAATTGTGTTTGAACATCCGCACATATTGCACACAGAACCTTGGCCGGGTGCCCAGGCGGTGCTTTCATGTGCTGCCATCCAAGGGGAGGTCTCATTTGAAAGCTAACAACTGATATTCCTTTGCCATCCAAGGGTAAACAGAACTCAGATCCAAGAATTTGCTCTTGTGGGTCTCTGCTGGGCATTAGCTGGTGTTGAATAATTCATCGCGACTGGCGATCAGAGCGTTAGAAATTCTTTTTCTTCTGTCCTCAGACCCTCACCATAAAAGTAGGCATTCAGTAAGTGGAATCGGTAGCTGTCGGATGCACACTTTACAGACTTACCTCTGGTTTTCATACCACCACCACAAAGCAGGTAACATTACCCCCATTTGACAGATGGGAATGTTGAGTGACCTTGAAGTGGCCCTGGGCATCAAGGGTGGCAGAATCAAGCTTGAGGCAGATGTCATTGCCACTTAGCAAGCGTTTTCTTAAGTGCCCACCATGCAAAAGAGGGTACTTTATACTGTAGAACTCACAGCTTGGAAGGGAAAGAGGTCATCAGATTGGCAATCGCTTTCTCCCAATGTGAGGGTGTTGGTCAGCTTCTGTCCTGGTTTGTGATACTGGAGGGGAAGTAGAGAAGCCAGAGTAGATACTCCCAGAGGAAGATGTATGCACTAGCGTCTTCATAAGCATGGGGGAGTAGGCAAAGTGGAGAAAGTTAGAGGAGAAGGACGCCCAAAGCAGAAGAAGCCAAAAGGGCCACATTAATGGTGAAGGACACAGTAACTGAGGAAGTGGGAGGAGCATATATTGATTCGAGAAGGAGCCTAGAGTCCAGGACAGGATGCTGGACCGGGGAGACAGGTTCGGCCCTGCAGCTGGGGAAGTGTGAAGGACGCAGGGGTCCCGGAGGAGGCAGCAGGAGTCCGGGGTCAAGCAAAGCCCCGCTGGGGCGAAGGTGCCTGGCCAGGATGTCACAGCATGGCAGAGGGGTGGGCTTGACTTCTATTGTTTCCCAGTGTGCTCTTTTTTCTTGTCCTGTTCTTTCCTTGTCTTTTTTTCAGTCACATGCCCAAAGATATAAACTAAAGCATTCTCTTTTAAAAGTTTATATGAGATCGTAACCTTGCTTTATATATGGGAAAAGGCTGTCTCCCTGTGGGTTTGCTGTATATTCGTAGTGCCATAATTCAAACAATATGAGGAATCAACCCACTATAAATTTTGAAGCCAGGCTTTAAGAAGTTGAATTTTATGGGTACTTCACTGAGCTGTGCCCTGGGCTGGGGGACAGCCTTACTGGGAGGGAGACGTGTGGGGAGGAGGGGACAGAAGAGAGAGAGCAGCCTATACAGGTTATTCACTGTACACCAAGTCATGCACGCTCAGCGAACTAAGTGAATGCTGTTTTGCACTGAGGAATGCTCTGGAGTAAAGTGACACGCCCATGCCCCTGGCAGGCCTGGCTGGCTCCCCTCAGGCCTCTTCCCCAACAGCACCCTCTTGCCCAGAGGCAAAGAACTCATCTTATCAGGCATGGCTGTGGGAGGGAGGAGGAGACTTCCGGGAAACTTCCCTGTAGTTCTAGCTTTTCCAGACTTCATTCAGTGTGCGGAGGTTTCCAGGCTGTGCCAGGGCTCTCCCTCACCTACAACTGGAGGAAGCCAAAGCAGCTGCTCCTCAGGGCCAGTTTTATGTGCTGATCGCAAACCTCCCCAGGCTGGCAGGTAAGCTCCTGGCTTCCGGCCTAACTCCCCCTACAGTGCTCCTTCTGCACCCTCCACCGCCCCAGGCATGAACCAATGAATGGACCCAGGAGTGGCTTCCCAATCTAAACAGGTAAATGAGGTAGTCAAATCTTGGATTCTCAAAGGCACAGAAGGGTTTGCTCTTCCGTCTGTGGAGCAGGCCGATATTACTATCCCATTTTGCATGGAGGAAATCAAGGCTTGGGAAACTGGAGTAGGTTGCCCAGGATATGCAGGAACACACTCAGATATACGTGAAGGTATCAAAAGCACATATCTGGGCAGTCTTCAGCCATAGAAGGTGCTCAGAACACACTGTGTCCTCACCTCTTTGCTGGCCTCCACTGGGCCCTGTCCCTCTTTCTGGGAAGGGGCCATCCATGGGCATTGTCACAGAGGGAAGGTACTGGCACTGGGCATCTGTGCCCACATCTCCAGGGTGTGCTGGGAAAGGACTTTGTCGTGGTTTGTATCTGGTTGTCCCCCAAAGCCTCATGCGGTCATGGGGCAGCTTCTAGAGTTTGTGATTCTTGATCCAGTGCTGGGATTATGTGTGTGAGGGCTACACCCAGTCTGGGGCAAATAATCTGCAAGCAAGTGGAAGGAAGGGAGAGAGGCTTGCTCACTGCTGCAGCTCCTCCCTCTGCTCTTTGCTCTTTTCTTCTGCCATGAACAGCTGCCTTCTTCCATGCCTTCTTCAGCTGCCTTGGAGCCAGCTGAATATGACCCAAAGCCTCCACAGTTGGCAATCTCATACTGGGCCTTGGCCTTGGCAATGATGCTGTCCAGGTCCAGGGAGTGGCTGGTGTCCATGGACAGCACCATAGATGTATCTGAGATCTGAGACTGCAGCTCACGTATCTCCTCTTCATACAGCTGCCTGAGGAAGTTGATCTCATCAGTCAGCCCTTCCAGGCATGACTCAAGCTTCCACTTTGTTCATGTAAGCTTCATCCACATGCTCTTGACGAGGACACACTCACTCTCCATCTCTGTACGCTTGTTGATCTCATCTTCATATTTCTTCTTGAAGTCCTCCACCAGCCCCTGCGTGTTGCCAAGCTCCACCTCCAGCTTCAGTTTCTACCGACCCAGCATGTCCAGCTGCTGCCAGAGGTTGTTGATGTAGCTTTTGAACATGCTGTCCATGTTACTCCAGGGTGTCTTCTGCTGCTGCAGAAGGCTCTACTTGGCCTCCAGCATCTTGTTCTGCTGCTCCAGAAGCTGGACCTTGGTGATAAAGAAGGCAGACTTGTTGTTGAGGTTCTTGATCTGCTCCTTCTCCTGAATACACACAGCCTGGATGTTGGGGTCCACCTCCAGGTTCAGGGGATTCAGCAGGCTCTGGCTCACCTGGACACCAGCCCCGCCACAGCCACCCAGCCCCAGGCTGTCCCGGAAGCTGCCACTGCTGCCCACTCAGGAGAAGCTGAAAGAGCTGATGCAGGAAGCAGGTCCACTGGTGTAGGAGAGGCTGCTGAAGGCCTGGGGGCCAGAGGTGACACCTGGGGGGACTTCCGGGTCACCCTTATGGACATGGTGAAGGCTGGAATAGAGGTAGGCAAGCTGAAGTTGGAAACTCAAGAAGGCCACTTCTGGATGCTCTCTGCTCCTATTACTAACCATGAAAAACAAAAAGTGACGATAGGCAATGAATGAATAAAGAAAAGAAACAAATATCCAAGAGCAAGGAGGGCTGCAGTATGAAATATTTTTTAAACAATCATTGCGTGTTGCTGCCACCGCTTCAAGCCTCCTACCTAGATACGAAAGTGGAGACACGAAGGCCTGAAGCCAGCGCAGGTCACAGCATGGGGCAGCCCTTTCTGACGGCCTCACCGAGCTGAGTGTTGGGGACTGGCCCACTTTCTGCCCTTGCAACAGAAGCCTCCCTGTGCCTGCCCCTAGAGACAGGTGGAGCTCCAAGCCTCTGTGTTTCTTGGTCGTGCTCTCCCAATTAAGCAAAGAAACCAGCCAGACGCTCCTCAGGCCAAGCTAATTGCACCCTAGCAGGTTCTCTGCCTTCCAGCTTTAACTTGGAGTCAGATTTTATAAGCCACTTAGCCTGACACCCAGGGTTTATGACGGAAACACTGACAAAGCTTCACTGATAAGGCTGCAAAGGACCCAGGAGACCAGAAAACCTAGTCATTTTCCAGACCCTAAACCCAGCCTCTACTCTCCAGGCCCCTCGCCAGCCTGGTTTTAAAGTGTGCCCAACCGGGACCTGCTATTTTATTCCACCCCAACACCTTCCAGAAATTCAGCAAGATACCTTGCTATAATTTTAATGACAAGTTTTTCCACCATCTCCTGGTATCCTAGACTACCCAGTCATTCATTCAGTCAGTTAGTCATTAAACCCTGAGCTCCTGCACCAGCCTTGTTCAGGACCCTAAGGAATACTATTTGGCAATAAACTTTGAACCTCGAGTGTTGCAACTCTGTCCATCCCTTCTGGCATTGGTGGAGAGACACATTCCTACCCATCGGCCACACAGAGCATTCACATGTCTATGAGACGCCATTGATGTGGACCACAACCACCCCAAATGTTCCCCAATCCATCACAAGAGCAAACAGCAAAAATTAAGCAGCCTATTTCAAAAGGAAGACTATTCAAAGTAAGTAAGCTAAA
>PVJA010019550.1:14957-38357 GCA_004027025.1 Myocastor coypus | reverse complement strand
AAGTGAAATCAACCAGACCTACAGGTGTAAATATCATATAGTCTCCCTAGTGTAAGAACTCAAAAGAAGAAATAAAAATGGAAAGGCGTAACACAGCTGAATGGAAATCAAAGACTTAAGGGTTAAACAATGAAGTGATTGGAAGCAGAAAAGAGAGGAAACATACCGAGAGCAAAAATATGCACTCACATACAGAGGATGAATTAGATAATGGTCCTAAGAACCTTAAAAAAGGTTTTTCACATTAATGATACTAATGGTTCTTAAAGTGTCTCAGTGTAGCCTCATTTCTACATTAAAGAATCCACGTGATGTAGTATGTATTACTCCATCTACAGAGGCAAATATGTAAATGTGCAGGAGTTAACAGCTTCTTGCCTAAGCCATAATCAAACAGAGTCTTCTTGCCCTTACACTATGCTTTGCAGAATAGATGCTGTTGGTATGTTATACAATTTATGTCCTCTGATGACATTTTTTTTCATTTCTCTATTACAAGCAATAGTCAAATTTAAAGGTCACATACTGTTTTATACACCATGTAGTCAACAAATACCTGTTGAAGTAGATAGAACATTAATTATTGTCACTAATTATTATTTTTTTTTTGTCTTTTTGACACAGGGTCTTGCTATGCAGTTGAGGCTGGCCTTGAGCTCACTTTTGTAGCCCACGCTGGTCTCGAACTCGCATCAATCCTCCTGCCTCAGCTTCCCGAGTGCTGGGATTACAGGCGTGAGCCACCACGCCTGGCTAAAGAATTTTTTATTTTATGTATTTATTTTTTTCTTGTTTCAGAACCTTTGTTTGTTTATTCACTCATTTTTATGGCCGGCTCAGCCCGCCCCAAGGGCAGGGCTGGAGCAGCATGTGTTGCTGGGGATCGAACTGCGGTTCCTGAAGCCGTCCAAGCTTTCCCAAGCAGGCACTTTAGAGCACTGAGCCATCCCGCCGGGCCCCGTCACTAATTATTTTACTAATGATTCCTTTTTGTGGAAGTATTTGTCCACTGTGAAAATTAATTTGTTGGTTTAATTTTGAGTTCTAACCAGAAAGGAAAGCAACAGCTTCTTTTTAAGGGGATGAGCCTCACACCACTGTTCTGTCACCTTGTGCCATGTTTGTGCTGTCAGGTGGTGATGTCTTTGGTTTGGCGGATGACGGGGCATCAGTGCTGTTCGAGGCAGCAGGAGGGGGTAATCCTGACTGTATCGCTCTCCTGCTGGAGTATGGTGGAAGTGGAAACATACCCAACAGAGCAGGGCACCTGCCCATACACCGAGCTGCCTATGAGGGCCATTATCTGTGAGTAGTACATTAGTGGGGGATAATTTTACGCTGAACTTGCAAAATCCTGTACACAGCATGATCCCACATACCTCTGTATAGGATGCTGCCCCAAATCACAGCAAAATAGGCAACATGTGTTCACAAGGCTTGTATTGAAATGCTTAGGAGTTATTTAATTTTCTTCTTTTTATGTTCTTCTATTTGCACAAAATGAATTTATACTACTTTGGTAGTAAAAAGAAATGCTCTTTTATTCTCTTTTAGATGGAGCAAGTCATAGCTGAGCATTTTGTACAAGCTGCTCAAGAGTGTCCATTTGAATATGTGGTAACAAAAGGCTACAGAGTTTCTAAAAGTTTACCCTTGACAAAGATTAAAATTTGTAACAATATGATAAGTTATTCTAACCATTTCCTAGCATCCTCAGGATATTATAGTATAAAGGTAAATGTATCCTAAAATAGAAAGTTTCATTATAAATTTGGATTTATTTCCATACAAGTATTTGAATGCATTTTTAAATCATGTGTTATCAACACATCAATATAGGTCTCAAATCACTACATTTATTAAACATCCACCATAAGAGGTGGTTTTAGCAATTAAATCTATTTCATAACTTGAGAAACTTTGTGGTCTTAGTATTTTCAGTGGCTGTGTTGACTATGTTACGGAGCTAATGACGCATAATTGATGCTAAGTGACATGTTGTTAAAGTTTACCTGGATTTCCTCCCGGTGTTCATAAATTCACACATGGGAGCTCTGAATTAGGCACAAGAGATCAAGTTATCCTTGCCTGTGGCTTTCATGCATGTCTAGTTGGGTAGTCAAGTGTGAAATTCACAAGTATTTATCTCGTGTACTTAGTAACACAGCTATGGTCAGTTATTTGGATGGAACTGATACACGTTTGGTGAAATAAAGACTCCTATCTTGGCTAAAAACTCAACTGTAAGTTACATGGTCAGAGACAGGTTATATACACGATCAATGTTAAATAACTAAATACTTATGAGTCAGTTAATAAAGAATAATTCGTATAAATCTTAAGCTCAAAGTCTGATCTCCACACGTAACTATGATTTTAACTAAATAGTGTTTGCCTGGAGACTTTATTATTCTATTAACAAAAAGGTTTATTGTAAATGATATCCAAGTTTGATTCTAGTTATCCCTTCCTGTGGCATATTGATTCTAATGGTCAGGATCATGAAAAGTTCTTAAACACCATCAGAAGAGCTTTTCAAAATATTTTTATCAAATAGGATCAGCTGCTAATAAAACTTAAATTATTCAGAGAAGAATTGGAAGGTGAAGAGGGGTCCTGAAGAGCTTTAGCCAAACATATAAGATCCAGCATGCTTTCCAGGAGTGTTTGAATGAGAAGGATAATAAAAAAGAACTAAACTATGGGCTGATGAGATGCCTTGGTGGTCTAAAGTGACTGTTTAGGCAAGCTCAGGCAACTGCAGGGACCGCAGTTTGATCACGGACACCACATGCTGTGTCAGCCCCACTCCCAGGGCAAGCTGAGCCAGACATAATTAAAAACCTAATTAAATCATAAAAAAATAACTAAACCGTACCAAACTAAATAGTAGGACTTTTATGGACAATGGTTAACATTTAACTATAAGGTTATATAGAAAAAATAAGAGAAAATAAATCACACTTTTTCTAGCAAAAAGAGTTTATTTTCATTCTTGTTATGCCATATGGATAGTTGAGAGATGTCTGTTTGTTTGTTTTAGTGCATTGAAATATCTTATCCCAGTAACATCCAAAAATGCAATTCAGAAAAGTGGGCTAACTCCAGTTCACTCAGCAGCAGATGGACAGAATGCACAATGCCTAGAACTGCTTATTGAAAGTGGTTTTGATATCAATGCCCTACTTGCTGATCACATTTCCAAGAGCTATGATGATGAAAGGAAGACTGCGCTATATTTTGCCGTTTCTAATAATGACATCCACTGCACAGAGGTCCTTCTGAATGCAGGTGCAGACCCAAACCTGGATCCCCTCAACTGTCTCCTTGTGGCGGTGAGAGCCAATAATCATGAAATTGTCCGGCTGCTGCTCTCCCATGGAGCTAACGTCAATTGCTATTTCATGTGTGTGAACGACACTCGTTTCCCCAGTGCCATTCAGTATGCCCTAAATGATGAAGTCATGCTGAGGCTCCTGCTGAATCATGGCTATCAAGTGGAGATGTGCTTTGACTGCATGCATGGGGACATCTTTGGAAATTCATTTGTATGGTCCAAGATGGAGGAAGAGGTACTGCCAGGTTGGACATCTTGTGTAATAAAAGACAATCCGGTGAGTTACATCCTTCCCTTCTGTGTATTAGGTCATTATCCTAACTCTTATTTGCCTCAAGTCATTTTTTATTTGCCCCCTTTTATTTCTTCATTTACCCATTGGTTGCTCGGGAGTATGAAGTTTAATGTCCAGGTATTCACAAAACTCCCCAAACGCTGCCTGTTGCTGATCTCTAGTTTTATATTGCTGTGCTCAGAAAAGATTCTTGGTATAATTTTGACCCTAAATTTGCTAAGACTGCTCTTGTGGCCTAATCTATGCTCTATCCTAGAGGATGTTTCATGTTCTGTTAAAAAGAATTTGTTGGGGCCTGGCGGGATGGCTCAGTGGTCTAAAGCGCCTGCATGGGAGCTTGGTCGGCTTCAGGAACCGCAGTTCGATCTCCGGCACCACATGCTGCGCCAGTCCTGCCCTTGCAGCGGGCTGAGCCGGCCATAAAAAATGAATGAATAAACAAAGGTTCTGAAACAATAAAAAAAAAAATAATAATAATAATAATAAAAAATAAAAATAAAAAGAATTTGTACGTCAGCCTGACTCATAAACTTTCACTTACTTTAGGGATGTTATAAGAAAAAAAGAAAATTTAATTTTTATGCATTTCTTATTCTTGCTTTTCTTTGGTTTGCAATATGAGGGCATAAGTATAAAATTAGCCACAAAAATGTGCTGTTTATTTTTTTTGGAAACAAAATATAGAATGTAAAAATGTATGTAACTAATCACTTGATGCTTACTTGGTAGATTATTGGGACCACATGGAGAAAAGCATAAATCTTCTCAATTGTGTTAATTATAGTCACCTAAAAGCCGTGCCAATCTCCAAGACTGATAACTAACAGAAATGAACAAACATGGCTACTCATCACTGGTAGAGATCCTTTATTTCCTATAAAAAGACACAGTATGCTCTTCTGTATAAAATTGAGTGCTGTATATGTGTGTCACATTAAGAATACTACTAAATTGAATTTATCAATTATCTCAGTTCTGTGAGTTTATTACAGTTCCTTGGATGAAACACCTGGTAGGCGGCATTGTTCGTGTATTAATCGATTACATGGATTATGTCCCTCTGTGTGCTAAACTCAAGTCTGCACTAGAAGTACAGAGAGAATGGCCAGAGATACGCCAAGTTCTGGGTAAAAACAAATATTTTACCTATAATTTTTATTTTAAATGTACATAGGGATAGTTTCTTAATGTCTTTGAATCTTTTTAATGTTATTTCACTCTCTATTTAGAATGACCTAGGATATTTTTTAAAATTACCTTTGATATCTTTGATATTTCCTCATTGTTAGAAATAAATTTTGAAGTTTTCTTGATATTTTCCACCCCTTAAACTGTATAGTAATAGTATGACCTTACTAGCATGCTGGCTGGGGCTCACATCTTATCAGTTAACTTCCATCACACTATATAATATGTAGAGTGGAATCTCCAAGTGGCCCTAGACAAGCTATGCTTCTTTTTGTGTTCATAATGTTTATTATAATGTCTACTGAGTAGTAAATGCTCAATAAATATTTAAAAGTAAAGGAAAAATATTAGAATTGTTCTTTATGACAAGATTCCAGGGCTTTATTTACAAATTCCTACTGTTGAAGGATTTGTGTAATAGGTAGGGAATTTTGTATTCTCCAGGGGAACGTCTATATCATGAAAGTGAATCATGCAAACATTTCAAGAGAATCTGGTGGTACAGCTCAGTGGTAGTGTGGCTCGTTATTTAATATGCACAAGACCTTGTGCTTGACCCTTAGAACTATAAAAATTAAAATTAAAAATTAAAGTTTTAAGAAAACCAAATTTTCAATTACTGTAAACACAAATAGAATCTAGAAAAAAACTTATAGATTAGAAGTATTTTCTATTCAAATTATAAGTTTAAGAAAGTGAACTTTTAAAACATATTTGGACACCAATTTCATAGTTTAGTAAGGCACTATAGACCATTATATGACATTGAAACAATCTGGCTCTTGTACATATACCAGCCTTCCACTGGAATGAGTTCTATAATGACAGAAACTTCCAGCAAGTGAAACAGAAATTTTAGGACGTTTGATGAGTCATCAGTATTGTTAGAGTGGAAGTTAAGCTCTAGAATTGGATATGTCTAGGAAGGGAGGAAATTTTGGCTCTGCCTAGGAGTAGAACTGATAGCTTATTTTGTCCACAATGCAATTGAAGGAGCTGATACATTCATGGGAGCATGCAAGTTCATTATGTTATTTTTGTTTCTCCAGGTAGAGATGTTTTTATTTTCTATACCAAAAACTAAAAGAGTCATGCTAGTTATATGACTAAGTAAATGTCATCCTTTTTATGCCTTGGTTTTCCTCCTCAAAGTGGAGCTAGGATAGCATTTACCTCATAATGCTTTTGTGAGGATTTAAGGAGACAATGCATGGTGCCAGGGCTGTAGCTCAGTGGTAGAGCTCTTGCTGACCATGCCTGAGGCCCTAGGCTTTGTTCTATCCCTGGAATTGGGTGAGTGCAAAGACAAAGAAAGAATGTATGTAACATGCTTAGCATAGTGTTCACAGTGTAAAGATACTTAGGAAATGTAGATATTTTCAGAACTGAATTATTACAAATGAAAGACTAATGAGAATTACAAAATAGTCTAGACTATGAATTCTTAAAACTGACGTCTTGGAGCTCCTTTTGCAGACTAAACATATCACTGGAAGCAAAATAAAAAATCAAAACCAGGCAGGACAGAAACAAGAGATAGGCTGTTTGAAAAACAAAACAAAACAAAACAAAACAAAAAAAAACGGGGTGGCAAACAAGAGTGGATCTCAGGAAGGAACATGTCACTCAGTTTTGGATTACGGCAAAAGCATAAAGCAGGCCAGGATGCTCTGTCAACCTGGAAGAGTGATCCTGACCATTTTCCTAAAGATTTAATAAGAGTAGACTCACATTAAAATGGTAACAGGAAAGTAGCATAGTCAAATCTCATATGGTTATAAGAAAAAATAGAGGAGAAGACTAATATCCTCACAGACAAAATACACCAGAAAAATGAAACCCTCAATCTGATCAAAATTTAAATTTTCTATTTCAAAATGAGATAAAATGAATAAGAAAAAAGTTTCACGAAGAAAATAACAAAGGTCAAAATTAGGGAAATTCAGGAATGAAGGAATAATATGGAGAAAGTAATTTAAAATAAAGGAAGATAATATTTCCAAGTAGAAGACTGAACTAGAAGAAAACCAAGAACTAATAACACAATATATAATACCTTTAGAGACATAGAAGATGAAATGAAAGAAAACATTTAAAAATATAATTAAAAGCTGCGCGTGGTGGCACATGCCCATAATCCTAGCACTTGGGAGGCTGAGGTGAAGGATCAGTGTGAGTTCAAGACCAGCATGAACTACAAAAGTGAGCTCAAGGCCAGCCTGAATTGTGTTGCGAGACCCTGCCTCAAAAATAAAAAAATAGGGGCTGGGGAGATAGCTCCGAGGCACAAGTGCCTGCTGGGCAAGTGCAAGGTCGTGAGTTCGAACCCTGGTCTCACAAAAATAAATAAATAAATAAATAAATAAATAAATAAATAAATAATGAAAGCAAGAAATAGATGAAAGGGTTTGAAAGACAGAAATATTGAAGCGAGACAATAATGAGTGAATGTACAAATTATATGTGGAACTCATTAAAAAGAAAAAAAATCTGGGAAATCAAACACGTACAGTTTTAAAATTTTCAAGGAAAAACTTGCCGTAATCAAAAAGAAAGATTTGAAATTCCAAATTACAATATCTTTTGGACAGATAAACATTAAGAATAAATGACCTAGGAGGGAAAACCACTTAGATTAACATGTATTAGCATTAAACTTTTTGTTAACATCACTTTATGCCTAAAATTAGATAGATAACATACACCCACTGAGAGAAGTGGCCTGAGAATGTGCGACAGCAAGATCAGCTCTGAGCTAGCTACATGTGAAAATGGGGTTCAGCACACTAAGTCTCATGGAATATTTGTTCCTTGAATTTCAAATTAAAAAGTTCCTAGGAAAATTTTTAGCAATCCAGAATGCCTGAAAAGATTCAAAGTAAAGACCAGCTTTAAATAAGACTATGTTGAACATAATGCCAATACTGAGAGTTAAAAGGAAGAAGATATAATAAAATATACACTGGTTATGTTCTCTGGTAACATATGCATGCACAGATATTTAGTTTAAACTGTGGGCATATAAATCCAGCAACTTATTTGACTAACAAATATATCTATTCATTTAAAATATTTTAAAATACTGCTAGTTATATAACTTTAATGTCGTGATGCCGAGAATGAGGAATATTCTAATGACATTATTCTTCATATCCTTGAGATTCACGGTCAACCATGTAGAAGAAAGCAAAGACAGGTCCAGGATAGAAGATACGTATATTTTTTAAATCCTGTAGTTCTGATTTAAATTGGAGGTATCAGTATGAATTTATAAGCTATTTTACTGTGAAAGTACATGTGTCCATACATCCAGTAGCAATGAATGCCAGAGCATACAGACTTTGGTGTGTAAATGCCAACCCCTAGAACAGACACAAGAGTTTTGGGGAGAAATGATGATCCTAGATCTGTGCAAGGAGAATCCAGAATACCTTTCATAACAGATGGTAAAAATGCTCTTGAACATTATCAGAACCAAGTTCAAGGAATTCAGGAGCCAATTTGAAGAGACTCCCACCGGCCAAAATTTAAGTCAGAAATTGGAAATTATTTCAATTAGTTGAAATATACACAACGCATTTTAACATGGCTTTTAAAAAAATTGGTCAGCTCCAGAGGAGGATAGAACATCAATTTATCTGAGAAATGAATAAAACAAAATATTTAGACTCTATATTCTCCCTTATTTATATGACTGTGCCACTAATCATCAAAGAGTAGATGAGCAAAAACATCCTTTTGCGAAGGCATTTCAAATAATGAGTGAAAAAGAAATTATATAGGTAGATATGACCATTTTGTGTTCTCCATAAACTAATGGATATAGTTGCTGAAAATAACAGCTCTTAATGTGGCACTATGTAGTCTCTGAAGCAAGAATATAGTTTTGCCAAAGGAATCAAGCCTGAATCGAACAAGCCTCTGAATCCAGTGATCAATTTTCAAGAACTAGAGGAGATGGTGTAGGACCTGGGGCTGTACCCAAACAGTGCAAGCAGCAGAGTCAGCATTTCCCAGGGTGCAGAAAGACACAGAGTGCTTAGGTTCTTCAAAGATGAGAGGGATGAGAATAGAATGAAGACATGCAGAGTAAAAGAAGCTTAAAAGACACATCAAAATATTTAAGGTGTTGTCAATACCACAGTGTAGGGATAGGACACCTAGGTCAGAATAGCAGTAATTTAGGCAGAAAAGAAGAGGATCATTAGAAGGCTTGCCTCAGCCTTCTAATGATCCTTTCAGAGGAAATTTTGGGGTGGGTAGCCAAGTCCTGTTTCAAGACCCAGAAAGCAATTTTTTAAAAATTAATTTATAATAACTTTGGGAACAATGCATGCAAATTGTTTATATTTATCTTAGTTTCCAATTTAAAAAATGAGATAGTTTGGAGATTACAGAAAGAAAAAGGCCACTGAAGCTCAGATAAATTAATTTCCCAAAGGTACAGTCATAGAAAAATAACAAAACAAAGATTTGAACTCCTTTCTGTCTTATGTCGAAATACAAGCTCTTTCTACAACGTGAATGTCCAGGCTAGATAGCATACATTCTACTTCTGAATGGGAATTGATTGTCCTTACGTGTTTATTGCCAAAGATCCCCAAATTCAGTAACTTTCAAAAAACATTCTAAGGGATTTTTTTTCTGGCTCAGGCTGCCTTAAGGGTATGTGTGGATCAAATTGCCAGCCCCTGTGCCTGACTGGGATTGTCCCTGCACATGCTTAAACCACCAAGCTAACCTGAAAGCCCCCAAAACATTCTTTAAGAATGCAGCTAGGAGGGTGTTGCTGGAATCCTGTATTACTGGTTGTTATGATTCTGATCAGCCACTGGATGGCAAGATTCCTCTAGGTATAAGTAAGGCAGTGGCTTTGTTGGGAAAAATATAGCGGTAATTTTTTATAAAGATTATTTTCCAGCTGGGCGTGGTGGCACACGCCTGTAATCCTAGCACTTGGGAGGCTGAGGCAGGAGGATCGTGCAAGTTCGAGACCAGCCTGGGCTACAAAAGTGAGCTCAAGGCCAGCCTGAACTGCATAGCGAGACTATGTCTCAAAAAAAAAAAAAAAAAAAAAAAAAAGATTATTTTCCTGTCTGTTTTGGTAACAATCATTCTGCCTCAATAATTTTTGGAAACTTCTGTTTTAAATTTTAAAAAATAATAAATGTGTATATTTTCAAAGATATCAAAACTGTTTTACTATTGAACTGATAATAGTTAACATTTATTGAATGGCTACAATGTATCCAAGCACATTTCTCTTAGTTTATATAAATTGTTTAATATTCAAATAGGGGTTGGGGAGATCGCTCTGTGGCACAAGTGCCTGCTGGGCAAGTGCAAGGTCGTGAGTTTGAACCCCACAAAAAAAAAAAAAAAAAAAGAAAAATTCAAATGACCCTGTAGGTAGGTCTCATTATTATCCACAAGTCATAGATGAGAATATTAAAATCACAGAGATTAAATAACTTGCTGGAGGGTGAATGCATGTTAAGTGACCAAGCCAGGATTTTAATACCTGCTGAGTGAAGACCCTGTAGACATCCAAGCCTGGGTTCCGTACTGCCCTCTCATGGGCTCATTTGCTGGTAGCTTACACCAGTACTGTAATTACAATACAAAGTGAGTATTGAAAATAATGGCTAGCATCACATATTTCAATAGTTGGTATATTTTTAACTATAAAATGTTTAGCTAGAAGATACTGAAAACAAGCCTCAGGTTTAACCATAAATGATCCATAGAATCATTGGTATTGATATTTCCTGGGTCGATAGGAAAGAAAGGAAGTAGTGAAATGTACCTGTATATGATTCAGTTCTAATTTTTTTAAATTTAATTAAGCATGAGGAGGTGTGAGCATTTACTTAGTTAAATATTTCCCACAGTTACCTATTCTGTTGCTGGCACAGAGACAGCCTAGGTCTCTGCTCTCATGGAGTTTACATTCTCCAGACATGTTCTAGACTGCTTCATTGCAATATAGATTTCAAGCCGGGCGTGGTGGCGCATGCCTGTAATCCCAGCACTTGGAAGGCTGAGGCAGGAGGATCGGTGCGAGTTTGAGACCAGCCTGGGCTACAAAAGTGAGCTCAAGGCCAGCCTCAACTGCATAGCGAGACCCTGTCTCTAAAAGACAAAAAAAAAAAAAAAAAAAAGAATATAGATTTCAGTCAAAGTCATCATTTGTTAAAGTATGCACACATGTTTTTCAGAATAACATTTTTCATGGTACTCTGAAACAATCTGTAGCATCCAGCTCAATTCATTAATATTATTGATGTTTTGTTTGTCTCCATTCTCCCCATTCATTTTAGAGAATCCTCGTTCGCTAAAGCATTTATGTCGGTTAAAAATTCGAAGACTTGTGGGACTCCAGCGCCTCAGCCAGCCGGACTCTCTGCAGAAGCTGCCTCTACCACCAGCTATGCAAAGATATATATTATTTAAAGAGTATGATCTCTATGGACAAGCACTAAAATTGCCATAACTTAAGAATAATATTTTAAAATGTTATTCCTTTAAAATGTAAGAATTAATTGGAACTACTTTGTACCCTTAACTGTATTTAACTCCATTGACAATCATATAGATATATTGTGTCCTTATGGACATATTAAAGCCATTGACTTTTTAAAAGTTAGTCAATGTCTTATACTGTATTTGAATATCTATTGACAATTATCACCTGCTACAAACTTTCAAATTCTCCCTATCAACTGGCTGTTACACTAGCCAGAAATGACTTCATGTTTAAGAGAACAAATAGCCGCTTTGCTAAATCTCCTGCCAGCTGTGGGTCCGTTTAGCCATCCTTCTCTGAAAGGTCAACATGTGGAAGGGCCCCTTCCTGCCTGCAGGTTCCCGCTCTGCAGCTTCACGTCTGTGGCCTGCACAGCTCTTGCAAGGTTCCTGACAACCTGAATGTCGCTAAATCCCAAGAGCACTTCTCAGCCTCTCTTCCCATCCATGCCTACAGCACCTGGTGCTGTTGACTGTGGGCTTCTTTGAAATGGTGCCCCCTTCCTTGGTATTTATTATACAGCGGGCCATTTTGCTTGGCTCGGGTCCAGCCTCCTGGGCTGCTCTGTCTTCTTTCACCTTGCCATCTCCCATCAGTCCTTGAGTAACGTTTTCTCTGGGACATTTCATCTATTGCATGACTGTAGTAATTTTACTGATGACCCCAAGACCCATTTCCAGCCTTGGCTCTTGTTCTCAAGTGCTTGTGACCTGTACAGCCGAATGGCAACAGACATTTGAGCCAAAGACCTCAAATTCAGTGTGTCCCCAAGTGAGCTCACTATATTCCTCTGTAGAGAGGCATTCTCTTACATTCCCCATTTAAGTAGTTAGAACAATACCCATTTTCTCAGCCTTTATAACAAATCGCAACTCCATTAAGTTTAACTCCTGAAATTATCGTTTTTCAATCTCCTTAATTTGATCCTAAGCCTGACTATGAGCTCTTTCCTGGGTGACACAGTGACATTCATCTGCTTGCTTGTGTCTATCTTACCCTATCCCACACATACTTAACACACAGAATGCCAGAATTTCCTTTTATAAATGTAACTGGAGTGTAAAATCATTAAAATCATTCTCATTTCTCATAGGTTAACATCCAAAGTTCTTAGTTGGCCCTTCATATTCTAACTCCTGCCTTCCTCCTTAGCCTAATCTCTCTGTGTCACTCTTACCACCATCCCTTTAGCTATAGGCTCTCTGGAGGTTTATTCTTTTGACAGTGATTCTCAGATTTTAAAGTTTTATATGCAATTAGTTTTTGCTTTCTTCATTCTAAAATTAGGTCATCCACTTTTTTAAATGCCATTCCTATCACCATCATTTTACAAGAATGCTGAAAAGTAACAAGTCGTAAACTGAGACATGAAAACTGAATGGCTTTTTGCTGGAAACACTAAAAAGACAGAAACACTAAAAAAACACTGTCTTTTCCCTGTGGCTGAGTGAAAATTTCATTTTTTCCAGTAAGTTATATGAGAATCTTTGTGTGGGAAATACTGGTAGAGAATAGATCGAGGCTTTTTGCACTTTCAGCATATGCACTTACGTCTCCCTCTATGGATTCTTCCTTCCATTTCTTTCTGCCTCTCTTTGACTTTTCCCTCACATCTCCACTGAGATGTTTTTTTTCCTGTAGGAGGCAAGGTCCCTCCCCAGTGCCTATGTCTTGCATTGCAAGATACTGTGTGCCCGTCTGTCTTCCCCACTAGACTGCTAGCTCTACAATGGCAGGCTGTACATCTGTCTGTTCCCCAGTCTCTCCTCAGGGCCAAACACATTCCCTAGAACGTCAATGTTACATGAGACCCAGATAAAAATAATCAGTGACCTCATGGTGAAATGGCACTTTCAAATTTCTGAATTGGTTGGATAACATTAGTAATGTGACTATCTGAATGTATTATTCTCACACCTTAATAGTGTATTTATCTTTTTTTATTTTTCAAATTTTAATAATAGTGTATTTATCTTATATTTTAATTTTTATCTTGTGTAAGTATATTCTTTTAATAGTAGTACCTCACTGATTTGCACCTTTTTTCAATTGCAGTTAATATCAGTTATATTGGAAACGTAAGCATAAAAGCTTTTTAACTAGAACTATAGTTTATACCAATTAAACTTTAATATATTTAATTTGAACTGTAATGTTTTGTGTACATGACTTCTTGATTCCTATGTGTCTTTCTTATTCATGATTGAAAGGTATTGTTACCTGAAAATGTGTTTATGAATAAATAAAAATCAAAACTGACAGTGTAAGTCTTTTACATGATACTTGGGATGTTAAACTGTAGTACACCAAAACTTTGACATTTTCTCAAATGTATTTGTATAAATACATTTTTAAAATGCTTGGCTGTAAAAATACAAATTAACGATACCTGCCATTTGTTTTGAAATTGGTTCTTTTAGCACTTGTAAAGACCTGAATCAATTACTGTATCCCAAAAGAATGGATTTTTTACTCTCCACATTTTGGACTTTTTTTTTTTTTTTTTCAGTGTTTTTGTTTTTAAGAAGGCTGATGGAAAGAGAAATTAATTCCTATCTAATCAGGGCTCTATTTCTCTTAGAGTGTGTCATTTTATCCAGGACAGGGCAGCAGCTGTTCCTCCCAATCAGCCCAGATGAGGCCAGGCATTCTGCAGTGGTGCCAGTGCAACCACCATGACCTGCCATGCTCAGAGCCGGGTGCCATCTCCTCCGCTGCCAAGCTGTCTGTAGCTGTTGTAGTCTCTGTGGATCTTGTTCTGTGTCCCATAGAGTCCAGTGGAAAAGAGCAGATCTGAACTCGAGTGTGTTTTGTTTATCTTTCTGTTGGTCATCATCAAATAATACCAATGTTTCTGACCAAAAAGCTTCCAGGCACACTGAGGCCAAAAGTCTCTCGAAGAATGTGGCTTAATCATTGTAAGTGGTCACAGGACATGTTTCCAGACCATAATAGGACAATGCAGAAACATGAAACCAATGAAATATGTAGCAAGTATTCCTGGATAATGCCCACCTTGTTGCAGGATATTGAAAAAAATCAGTACAAGTGGGGCAGGAGACACAGAAGCCATAAAACAGAGTCTTTCATGACACAAAAAACTACACTTAAGCCTTTAAGCCTTTTTTTTATTATCACTGACCTTTAACTGGAAATTCCTACCCAATTTGTGGTTTCAAATCATACTATTCTTATGTATATAGCCACCCTCCAAATCAGACGTTATCTAAGGCAAAAATTCTAATGTATACCAAATTGTACATTAAATAAAATGGAATATGTAAGTCCATATATAATATACAGAATGCATTATACTGTTATCACTCCAGTTTCATATGTAATGCAGTAGGCAAGGCCATATACTTTTTATTCAAATAGATTTGCATTTAAGCGAGGTAAGCCAGATGCAGAGGACAGCTACTACATGATCTCACTTCATGTGAAATCTAAAACACACAAACTCAGAAACAGAAAGTAGAATGGTATTTATGAGGGAACAGGAGGTGGAAGGGGGACTAGCGAAGTGCTGACCAAAGGAAACAAAGTATCAGAAAGAATGAGTTACGGAGACCTACCATACAACCTGGTGACTATAGCTAACAACAGGGCACTGTACATTTGAAAGATGTGAAGAGAACAGATTTTAAGTGTTCTTACCATGAAAAATGAAGTATGTAAGGTCATTCATATGTTAAATAGCTCTGTCTAACCATTGCACAATGTATACATATTTCAAAATGTATTTTATGACATATGTATGTATAAATATTTCATTTTCAACTTAAAAACATAAAAATGTACAATAAACACTTTCCTATTAAGTCTTTCCTATTGAGTCTCATTAAAGTACAGACTTGCACCTGGCTTGAACCAAGGTCTTGGATCATTAGTTCTTTATTTAAAATTTTATTTTATTTTGAAGAGTAAAAACAGAAGCAAAGACCAATAGAAAAATGACAGAAACTGTTAACATACAACCATACCTTTTTTTTTTTTTTTTTGAGAAAGAGTCTCACCAACTAATTTTTTTTTGAACCTTTGTTTGTTTATTCACTCATTTTTATGGCCGGCTCAGCCCACCCCGAGGGCAGGGCTGGAGCAGCATGTGGTGCCAGGGATCGAACCGAGGTCCTTGAAGCCGCCCAAGCTTTCCCACGCAGGCGCTTTAGACCACTGAGCCATCCTGCCTGGCCCCTCTTTTGCTTTTTAAAGCTTTGGTCATTCAATAATTGATGGAGGGAGAAAGAGGAAAAGGCGTGTAGAAACAGTAGACTCACTTGACCTCAGTGGCCCGTATTAGGTAACACGAGGGAGTGCTGGAGATGTCTGGGAACTTGCTGTCTTCAGAAGGAGACAGTCTAGTAATTTGAATCTGGGCACAGGGAGCAACTGAGTTCTGACACTCAGCAGGGCAGTGATTGCTGCAAAGGCCCTGGAGAGGAGCTCACATTCTGTGCTTCAGATTTCAGTAAATGAAGCAGCCATTGCTCGTACCTTGTAAATCTTCCGTGCAGGGATCTGCAAAGAGATTTAAAGTAAAACTTCATGGAAGCAATCTCTGAAGCTAGGTATTACCTTACTTTTAGGTGAAGGCGTGTTAGACACTGGTATCTTACACTGGTTATTTCTGCAAAGTCCATTTTTTATTTTTCATTTTCAAAAAAATTAAAGAATGCAGAATAGCGACAGAAAAAAATAGCATTAGAAATGATGCAAAATTTTGCTATACAAAGTAATAGAAATTCAGTAATGGTTGCTATAGTGCATGATACAATCTTCAAATTAGTTGTTCGGGTTGCCAGTTATAAATGTGCAAGATTAGTTTAAAGAAAAAACAAAACAAAATAACAAAAATGTTGTACAAAATTCAGAAGAAAAAAATAAAGAATAAAAAGAAAAAAAAATTAAGCATTAACTACCCCTTTTAAAAGACCAGCAGCAATAAGCTATATAATTATCCAAAATATTCTGCATATGGGCCGGCAAGATGGTTCGGCAGTCTAAAGTGCCTGCTGAGGAAAATTTAGGCAAACGCAGAGACTGCGGTTCAGTCCCTGTCACCACATGTTGCACCAGCCCCACCCCCAGGGAGGCTGAGCCAGCCATTAAAAAAAAAAAAAAGACCCAAAATATTCTGCATGTGTACATAAATACATCTTTTTCTCTTCTTTCATTTGTCCTTTTATCCAAGTTTTTCCTTCCTATTGAATAAATTATTTCCCTTTCACAGGATTTTTTCTTTTCAAGGGAACTATTTCTATGCTTTATGGAAGTTAAATACGAGGCATCTCACACACACATACATTAGTCATCTATGTTCTGGGATATCTGACACCCCTAAAAACATACATATCTAGTTAGTTTGATATTGCTTCAGTGAAGCAATGCTTTAGTCACCTTTCTTTAGAGGATGTTAACACTTTTTTAGGTTGAGTTTTGATTCATGAGAATCTTCAGCCTCTGTCCCTTTCTTTCATTTAAACTTACCCAAAAGGCTAACTTGTGGGTCAGAAGGTACACAAACGAAACCTCAATTATGAGTTGATCACTGATCAACTACACTGAGTTATGTACTTCTCATAGTGATTCTTAGGGTTCTGAAAACAAACCCCTGTTCAGTTTAACAATAACCCATAGCCACTGAACCAACTTGAAAACCCCTGTTCAATAGGAAACAAAGCCTTCTATTGGATAATCTAAAGCAAACTTTTAAAAAGTGAATTTAAGACAGATAGAATGACATTGACATCTCTCTAAAAAATAGCCTTCGATAAAGAAAGTTTGGTGAGAACCCCAAGCCCACAGGAAAAATGTGTAGATATTTTCTACAGTGCAAAACCTTTGCCATTTGTTCCAAGAATATGGAAAGAATCTTGAGAATTATCTAGTCCATTTTAGTACAACCAGTAGCAATACCTTTGTCCTATGTTTTAGAGTTCATAGAGCACTCATACATCATCTTTCTTGATTTTTATAACTATTCTAGGAACAGAACAAGGAAGGAGTTAAGTGGCTCCACTCTGCATGAGGAAACAAGTCTTATAGTTAATGAGGCAGTAAATGCCTAACCTAGGCATTTACTGTGCATTTGAAGCTTTTCTGTCATTTATAATTTACTAGGAATCAAGGAGTATCATTCATAGTAGCCCCAAATGAAAATGATTAAAATGTCCATCAGTGCAATAAACAGTATGGCATGTCCTTTCTATGAAACTTAATGAAATACAATATAATCAGTGAACATGCTATAATTTGGATGAATATTAGAAGCATTAGATAAAGTAAAAAGAACAGGCATGACAATCTGTGTGATTACAGTTATTTAAAATAGCTAAATAAGACAAATAGACTTGAAACTAATTAGCAGTTGGCTGGTGCCAGGGCTTGGGGACAAAGATCTACTGCAAGTGACACAAAGTATCCTTTAGGGCAAGAGGAATATTATTCTAGAATCATTTTGTGGTGACACTGGAATGACTTAGTGAGTTTCGTAGAGGAATCATAAAATTTTACAGTCATGGTAAGTCAGTTCGATATCATACAAGTCACACCTCTGAAAGAACCATTTTAAAAGACCCCATAGGAGGGAGGAGTGCTCTCTGACAGGCAATGCTGTGCTCACAGCTTGGCTGGGGGCACTCAGGAAAGAGCCTGGTTCCCGGGCTGGCAGTGAGTGACTTCACAGCTCTGCGATTTGAGCATGGAAAGCAGAGGATAGCAGTCTTCAGAGCACTACCTTCCTCATTGTCGCTGGCCTTCACCCAGAGGGACACAACCTGTGTGGCCAGCCACAGCTACATTCACACTGCTTGGAACATGACTTTTCTGCCACCTTTAAACTTATAAAACAAAGCCACAAAAGGTACACCTTGAAGAGTTAAAACTTCCCTGTTCCAGAAGGGCATGAGTTAGCAAGGGATTATGTTACTAACAGGATGAATCTTTGTAACACCCTTGAGAAGCAGCTCCAGAAAGAACAGTACGAAAAAGCTGGGCTGCAAAAGTGAGTGCCAGGGAAAGGTGACAGCAGACAAACACTCGAAAAGCCGAAAGGCCGCAGAGCTCAGGAACACAAGGGAGCTGTGCAAGCGAAGATCACTTAGCAGCTGTGTGCCTGTGCGGAAAATACAGCATTGCTGATTTTCATGAAAAACTTGCAACAAAAGCTAAGTAAAGACAGAGCATTGAAAAAACTTTGAACCTTACCTTTGTATTCCTCCACAATAGGATCGCAGCCTTCTCTTTAAGGTACTTACCCTTGGAGTTGAAGTTTTCTAGAGGAGCATGAAGACAACCTATCCCCAGGAAAAGTTTCATGTCCTGGGTGTCCACACTCCAAAGCATTCTTCTTTTTTTTTTTTTTGTGTGTGTGTGTGTGTGTGTGTGTGTGTGTGCATGTGTGTGGTACCAGGGGTTGAACTCAGGACCCTGCACTTGCCAGGCAAGCACTTATTCCACTGAGCTATCTCCCCTGCACTCCACAACATTCTTTCCAACATGCTGTGAGCATATCTCACCAAAGTGGTGATACCAACATTGAGACTTGCAACTGAAGTAGTTACTAAAATAAATGTAAGATCTTTTTGTCCCTTCTAAGTAAAGCATCCCTTATTAGAGCTTCATGTAAGGCATATTACACATTTCCCATCTCACAGTGTAATTTCATATTCATGGTCTGTTGCTTATAATAAAAGACTTGGTTGATGAAACTTGGTTATTTCTTTCTTTCAGCATTCTTTTTCTGGGGGTCATATTTTTGCCTTGACAGATTTAAACCTGTCCACTTATATTTTCATTGAATCAGATCAACAAATGATCACTGGGTATGCCATAACTCTGACCAAGTATTAGATGCTTTATTAACCATCTGCTTATCTACAACCATACAACCCTGAATGCACCTGACCTTGTCTGTTTAGGAAGCTCACTAGGGTTGGCCCTAGTTAGTATTGGTTGCACTCACACATCAGTCTTTGATCCTATCTGTGCTTCCTCAGGTTTTGTTTTGAAATGACAAACTAGTAAACCTCAAGTGTGAGAAGTAGCTTAGTGTGACGGGTGTGTTCAGAGTCCCATCCTTTGTCAGAAGGAGTAGCTCCTTCATCATGTGCCTCACACACAGTAAGATGAGCATGCACAGTTATTAAAGAGAGATCAGGCCTGGCAGGATGGCTCAGTGGTCTAAAGTGCCTGCTTAGGAAAGCTTAGGCGGCTTCAGGGACCACGGTTTGATCCCTGGCACCACATGCTGCACCAGCCCTGCCCTCAGGGCAGGCTGAGCCGGCCATAAAAATAAATACATAAACAAACAAACAAAAGTTCTGAAACAAGAAAAAATAAAATAAAATAAAATTCTTCAAAAAAAATAAAGAAAGACCATATGATTTTGATACACTGACTAACACACGGGCTGTATGTAGAAGTATTTTGCAAACTATAAGTATTACACAATTGTGAGCTGTTGTTATAAATAGCCCTAATTTTAAATTTGACTCATGCTCTCTACACACTGGCATAGTTAGGAAATTTGCTTGGCTGCCAAGCCTGGGAGTGAAGACTTGATAAGGGAATTGCCAGCTCCCATCTGATCCCTGGGGCCCATTCGGTTGTTGTCTGTCCAGAGCCTGACCTTTGCCTGACATTCTCCCTGGGACCTCTCTCCAGTTAGCAGAGAGGTTCCCACCAAATAGTCTAAGCAAAGTAGAAAGCTTGACTGCCTTAGGCAACACTGCACATCTTTCGGTCTTGTTACAAATCCTCTGTAAGAGATGTTGAAAACCTAAACTCTTCAGTGTGAGTTGGAAGCTTGTTGGTTCTATCTCAGGAAGCAAACTTGCAGCTGGACAATGAGAAAAAGATTAGATAAAAGTTGGGGACAAAAGGCAAAGGTGGGAAATACCTTGTTAATAATAGATCCTTGACCTTTGTGAAAATGAAAGAACTTCATTGCCCATATTTGCCGATGACAAGGTAGCATGATGCGCATATTTCCTTGTCCATAAACTGGGGATAATTTAAATGAGGTTTTTGTTTGTTTGTTTGGTTGGTTTTTTTTGTTTTTTCTTTTTTTTTTGCGGGACTGGGGTTCGAACTCACGACCTTGCACTTGCCTGGCAGGCACTTGTGCCACGGAGCTATCTCCCCAGCCCCTAGAAGGTTATCCTTGAAATAAACAAAGATACCATCATGGGATAGGAACACTGACTGGCCAGACATGTTGGTTCATTAATTTGCGGGGCTCTGCTTAGACACAAACTGGCTATAAGTCATACATTTCTAGGCCCTTATAAGTGTTAAGGATTTTAGGAGTAGTAGAGACTTGGGGGAAGGTCAGGAGGAGCCAGGTTACAATTAGGTGGGCTTTCTTTGAAAGCATTTCTTTTTTATTTATTTATTTATTTATTTATTATTATTTTTTTTTTTTCTTGTTTCAGAACCTTTGTTTATTCACTCATTTTATGGCTGGTTCAGCCCGCTCCGAGGGCAGGGCTGGTGCAGCATGTGGTGCCGGGGATCGAACCGCGGTCCCTGAAGCCGCCCAAGCTTTCCCAAGCAGGCGCTTTAGACCACTGAGCCATCCCGCCAGGCCCTCAAAGCATTTCTGATAAACTCTTTAGGAAGGTCTCAGGGCTCAGTGTGTGTAGCTCCATGGTAGAGTACTTGCCTAGCATGCCGTAGGCCTTCGAATTAATCCCCAGCATTGGAAAAAAAAAAATCAAAGGAAGCATAAGTTACCTAAAACACAGTAGTTCGTCATGATTTCTCTTATTGTCTCAAACATGTTTTTATCTCCTAACTGATGTGTTTATTTTGTATTATTTTCTTTAAAGAAGTCCCCAATGCTATATAATCTTCAGGATGCTCAGGACCTGTATCTATTCTTATCTACACGCTAATTTATCTGTTTCATTTTTAAACAAATTCTTGAAAACCTATGCATTATTCTAGCCCCTGAGGATAGCAAATGGGGATGATAGGCTCCTTCCATTGGAAAAGCATGCCTTCTGTAGACATGTTTCAGACAAGCACTCCCAAGGGGGATGCTGCCATGGAATCAAGTTTTATGGGAACCAAAAGAGGAGAACTGGCTTGGAGCTTCAGGAAGGATAAATATGAGCAAAGTAGAAAAGGCAAGGCTTTCCAGGCAAAAGGAAAGGTAAGCACAATGTGGTTCAACTGCAAAAGTCAGGGAGAAGGATTCAAGGTAAAGTGAAGAGGGGAGCAAAGACTCCTGCTGGAAGAACCAGCCCACTGGCCATCCACTGTCCATTCTGTCTGAAGGACAAGGGCAGGCAGGCATTTTAAGCAGGGATTGAACTGATAAGATTGGTGCTTTGGGGACTGGGGAGATAGCTCCATGGCACAAGTGCCTGTCTGGCAAATGCAAGGTCATGAGTTCAAACCCGGGTCCCACACAAAAAAAAAAAGATTAGTGTTTTTAAAGGTTACTCTAGCTGCACTGTGGAGGAAGGGGAAGGATGAAGTAGCAAGTGGTGAGGCATCAGGGAGACTCTCAGGCCATTTCTGAGGTCAGCAGAGACAAAGGGGAGAAGCCAGAAGTGACATAGAAACTCAAAGTCTGTTCACATCGGATTCTGGGCTCCATGGTAGAGCATGATGGGAGGAAAGGAGCCAGAAGAAACAGAGACTGCAGCAACTGGTGGATGAAGAGACCTTGTCGAGAACTGTGGCAGCAGAAGGGTGGGTGAGAAGCCAGGAAGAGGGAAACCACCATGCTGGTTTGAGGTAGGCTGACAGTAGGTACCAGTGAGATACTTGGAGAGTCTGCACAGCTTCATGAAACACTCCTGAGCTTGAAGACACAGAGTTTATCTGAGTAAAATAACACCTTTACAACCCATGAAAGTAAATATAGTCTATGAAATCTACAAGTGATACGTAACTATTGTAGGATGAATCAGAGGGCCCATAAAATTGAGTTTTACATTAAACATTTATATATAATATATATTTAATATTTAAATTAAATAGACTCATAATTCATACATTTTATTTATGTTCTTTGTTATTACAAACAGGAATGCTAACCCCAAAAATTTGAAATATGAGTAATTCCTGAAGTTATCAACTTCTTCCAGAAATTTGGGGGCTATTGAAGTTAGAAGAAACTTTGGAGGGCATAGTAACACTACTAAGTGCTATTGCTAGGAGTATATAATCCATAGGAAAGTAATCCATTTTTACAGTTCTAAATGAAGGTTGACTAAAGGGTCATGACATGTATGTGTAGTTAGGAGTCTTTGGCCACTGCTTTGAAATATTACTTACTGAAACCCCTGTCCGGTAAGAGAGCATGCTGTGACTTTTGGAGATAAGGGTGGGCTCCGATCCCTCTCTTTCCCTCCGTCTCTGGTAGGACAGGCTGTATACCTGCTAGTGGGAGCCTCTGTGTGTTAGGAGACTGTTGCAAATCATGGCTATGGATGGTGGCCATGGGAATGAAGTTAGAGAAAACCACTTGGTGGTAGATGACCTTAAAGCCCAAAACTCCTAGGCATGGTTTAGACAGTCCTTCACAGCAAACATTTAACATTTAAAAATCAAATACTTAGCCGTATGCAGAGCAGATTGCTGATGGCTATTAAAAGGCAGAACGGGAGCAAGATACCCTGGAGCAATAACTATACAGTAGTACAGGAGTCAGGACAGCTTCTGCCTCCTTTCCACCTCCTCCCCCTCTCCTGTGTCAAAGCCCAGTTGTGGTTTTTGCCTTCACACACCTGTGAGTTTGTGCAGAGGCCTTCTGGCCTAGAAAACTTCTCCAACTCTGTAGCTTCTCTAATTCTGCCCATGTTGTTGTCTGCAATTCCTCTCCTCTCCTCTCCCTTCCCTAGCTCTGCTCTGTGCTCCTGTCAGCTGTTGGCCCTCTCCAGCAAGGATGATCCGTTTGAGAGGAGAGGCTGGAATGATTTCTGTTTTTCTGTTTGTAATCCTATCTCCCAGTACAAAGTTTTGTCGTAGTGAGTAGTTGTTAAATCTGTATTAAACAAACAAACAAATAACAGATTCTAGAGGAAACGCAAATGTAAATAC
>PVJA010019550.1:0-14857 GCA_004027025.1 Myocastor coypus | reverse complement strand
ATTTTTATCTAATAGATTGAGCTCGTGAACAGTGCTCACACGAAGAGTCCAAGAGCTGAGTTATGGTGGTTATGATAAGCAGAGGGACTTGTAACACATATACTGCACCAAATGTCTGAACGACCACTGTTCCTAATGCAGTGTCCTAGAGAGACAGTGTGTTTTTCAGCGATGCTGTCTCAAGATAAAACATGCTAATGCCTCCTTTTTTGTAGTGCTTTGCACAGTCACTCATGTGACACCTATGATCTAGCAGAGGAAACTCAAGTGAAGACTATGTGTTCACAGTCATTCTACTGAGGGAACTGAGAACATGTAGACTGATTTTTCAACCAGTTTCAACTGAACAGAAAAAGGGTTGTCTACAGATCTTAGCCATCCAACCATGGAATGAATTTTGGGAATGTACTCTTTCTTACTGATGATATTCTAGAAAACAATAGATAATTACTCAGACAATTGAAGATTAATGTATTTGAAAGATTCTTTCAAATCTGAAAGCCTGTGACTCCGTGACTATCTGAACAATAATTTTGCAGACATACTATGCGCACATTATAATCTGCATGTATCAAACTCTTACTTCTATAGGTCTGTAGGGTCTCCTTACTTTGAGGTCATTTTATTACAGAAATCTTCCTATATGAAATATCACTGCTACAACCTTTTTGTTTACCCTTTACTCTACAGAACTTCTAGCTGATATGGTCTATATGTCCAACATGTCATTTATTTACTGTCTGCCACCTCTAACTGAAATATAAGCTCCATGAAAGGAGATAGATACTATGTTAGTATTGATCACTGGATCTGATATGTATTGTGGGTTTAGTAAACTTCAAGGAACTCAAAATTTAAACATTATTACCACAAATATGCCCTAATAAAAAATAAATAAATATTTAAAATGTAAAAAATGCATATATATAATTATGACCTTAAAAGAGAAAAATAAGAAATCCATTATTTTTATATAATTATGTACGTGACAACTTGCATAACAGTCACCATGTCTTTTTGAGTAATTATTAAAATAACGAATTTGAGGGTTGACCAAATAGCTCAGTGGATTAAAGCACCAGAGTAGGGGCTGGGGGTTCAATCCCTGGGGGCACACTGAGACAACAATTGAGACTGGGCGTAGTGGCATGTGCCTGTAATCCCAGCAATTGGGAGGCTGCAAACAAGTGGATCACTATGAGTCTGATCTCCTGGTGAGATCTTGAACCCCCTGTAGACCCTTCCCTAAAAAAAAAAAAATAAAACTAACAAGTTTATCTTATAATTTGTATATATTTTCTTTCCTTTTGGTAAAAGTTCTTTGTATAACTGTAACTACTCTTTTTTTTTTGTTACTATTCTTTATCTAAAATATCATTAGAAAACTGAATAGCTCATTTCATTTACTATATTTGGCTTTCATACTAAATTATTATTACTATAAAGTCACTTTCATTTTCAAATAATGGGTATGCCTCCACAGATGCTGCACAAATGCTATACTACAGGCTGTAAACAAAGCTAGGGAAACTAATTGCCTTGATCTGATCATTATTCAACATCACCATGAAGGAAAATATGATAATGTACCCTAAAATATGATAAATATCTTTTCTTCAAAAACAAATATAAAAAAGGACTCATCATTTTAATGTCATCATTATTTATCTCATTAGAATCACTGAAAACTGTCAGAATTCATTCATAGTCAAATATCAGAATGAGTGAAAATCAAAATATTCAGCCAAATCATTCCTACAAAAGAAGCATTAGAAGGCTTGTATTTCTTCATGTCAAAACATATTACAAAGCTATAGTAATTACAACCATATGGTATTGTCATATGGATAGAAAGATGGAAAGAAGTGACTGTTCAGGAATACACCCTTACATTTATGGTCAGTGAATTTCCCATCACGATGTCAAGGTGATTCAATAAGTAATGTGAAGATAACTGCACATTGTATACAAAACATAGCTATATCCTTAATTTATGCACTCATATGCAAATGCAAATTAAGTCAAATGGAAAATCTAAACATAGAAATCTAAGCTGATAAAACTGTTAGAAAAAAAGAACAAACCCCTGAGGTTTGGGGTTAGGAAATGATTTAACTGCAAGACCAAAATGCTAGCAATAGAAGAAAAATAGTGAATTAGACTCCATTAAAATTAAAGGCATTTGCTATTCCAGAGAAACTAAAGGACAAAGCTATAGAATGGGGAAAATATATTTAAATCCTATTTTTGATAAAGTACTTGTACATAAAATATGTGAAGATCTCAGAACTTAACAAAAAGACAATTCAACTTATAAATAAGCATAAGACTTGAATAATGCTACCAAAGAAGATGTATGATAGCTAATGGACAACCATAAGTTATGTTCACCATCATCGACATTCATTAAAATGATTGTTATAAGAAATATAAGTAGCATATAAAGGTGTAGAAAACTCAGAATTCTTTTCTTTTGCTGGTGAAAGTGTAAATGGCCCAACCATTTTGGGAAATACTTTTAGTTTCTTTAAAAGTGACTTTATTATATAGCCCAGTAATTTTGCATGTCTGCCCAAGATATATAAAAATATATGGTCAAAGACTTTCATGCAAATGTTCACAGCAAAATTATACATCATCAAATTTTGGACACAATATAAATATTCATCAACTTCTGAGTGTAAGAATGAAATGTCATCTGTTATAAATAAGCTGATAGGGGCCCGGCAGGATGGCTCAGTGGTCTAGAGCGCCTGCTTGAGAAGGCTTGGGTGGCTTCAGGAACCCGCGGTTCGATCCCCGGCACCACATGCTGCGCCAGTCCTGCCCTCGGGGCGGGCTGAACTGGCCATAAAAATGAGTGAATAAACGGATGAAAGTTCTGAAACAAGAAAAATAAATAAATAAATAAATAATTCAAAAAAATAACCTGATAAATGTATATTTCTAGGCATATTCATTGTAATAGATGTTTGTACCTTTACATGCAAAAATTTCATTATTATCATAAAATACTATAAAGTATCTATAGATTTTATCATGCTCACAAGAATATATGTGTAATTACAAATTAGTACCTCTTTACTTTTCAGCTCAGATACAAATTGCAACACTACCAGTTCAGGGGCCAGAAAATAGCTCAGTAGAATAAACGCTTGCCTGGCAAGCACAAGCACCTGAGTTCAATCCCCAGTCCTGCAAAAAAAAAAAAAAAATAGGTCAAAACATTACCAATTCTTGGCTTGGGCTCCTAAACTAATTACTTAACCTCCCTAAGCCTATGCTAGTCAACTATAGGCAGCAGTGCACATTTAAAGCACTGTGGGATTAAATGAGATAAAACATGTAATATGGTTAGCACCATGAAGACACAATAGCCTACCCAGTGCTATTATTAATGTTTTAGTTGGGGATCTAGTGCTTTACTAACGTGCAAAAGGAGGAAAAGGAAGACGCAGTGGAGAAAAATACTTCTGCCCTTCCTGCTCTCTGGCTTCACATGCTTCACTTAATCTCCATGTCTCAATTGCCAAACTCTGTAGTGAGGATCATGTTATCTATCTCACAGGATTTATGGCTACGAAAATGCTTTATAAGCTGCAAAGTACAACAAAATTATAAAGTCCCGTATTATTGCACCTTTATTTCTATCTACACTGCCCACAATGTTTATAGGAGAATGACAATAACTACCCTGGAGTACTGTGGAGTCATTTCTCAAGTCTTAAGGTTCTAATGAAGGGACCTTTTCCTGGCCACGGGGGCATGGCGAGTCGTTTTCATGGTAAGGTTTCTTCCCTTCTAGTTTGAACCCGAAACGGGGAGAACCACATCACTCCCTGTCTGAAACACTTTCTGCCTGTCCTCACGAGCTATCAGGCTCAGCTAAATATGGCCCTGGCCGCTATGTTAATAATCCCCACTGCTTCTGGGACCTCCATCCACCACTGATGTGACATTCTTTGTGTTCAAATGTCTGGCTGACGTCTGATGCTGAAAACAGCCCATGCTTTCACCCTCCCCACATTGTCACAGCCCCACATCACCATGCTTAAAAGGCTACTGGAGCCCCTCCCGGCACCAGCTGCTGCCTGACCAGCCTACTCGCTTCCCTGCCTGCCTCTGGCTGCCTTGGATGCCTGCTTCTGCGAACAACCTGTGGGTCTGACAAAGTGGGGACCATGTCTACCTTTGGCTACCGAAGAGGACTTAGTAAATATGAATCCATTGATGAGGATGAACTCCTGGCTTCCCTGTCAGCTGAGGAGCTGAAGGAGCTGGAGAGGGAGCTAGAAGACATTGAGCCTGACCGTAACCTTCCTGTGGGGCTAAGGCAAAAGAGTCTGACTGAGAAAACGCCCACAGGGACATTCAGCAGAGAGGCATTGATGGCCTATTGGGAAAAGGAGTCCCAAAAACTCCTGGAGAAGGAGAGGCTGGGGGAGTGTGGAAAGGTAGGCTCTTGGGACATTTCCTTGGCTAATCCCACCCCTCATCCCTCCTCCTAAACCCAGGCACCTGTTTTCTCTAACTCTCATTCCTCACCACTTTAACTTCCTTATAACTTATTTGTACCCATTACGGAAACTTTTCTCACACTGAAGCAGGCATGGAGCTCTTGTGAACACCTAATGAATACTAAGTAAAAAATTCATAGCTGGAGCCTTTATGGTTAACTAAAAGTTGGAACTTCAAAAAACAGCAGAGGTTGGGGAAATAGCTCAGTAGAATAAGTGCTTGCCTGGCAAGCGCAGGGTCCTGAGTTTGATCCCCAGTACAGAGAAAAAAATGCAGAGAAGAATCTGGTTGATTTTGGGGCTGGGGTGATAGCTCCATAACACAAGCACCTGCCTGGCAAGTGCAAGGTCATGAGTTCAAACCCTGGTCCTGGAAAAAAAAAAAAAAAGAAAAGAAACAGCAATTCACAACCAGTATATATGAATTTAAATATGTTGCCAAAATTAAGTTTTATTTGAGCTACAAGTTGGTGATGTGTTATAGTGTCTGTTTCTGATACAATTTTCTTCAGATAAGTATATTTACTTCCTGGTGTTTTCACTGCAGTCGTGGCTACAATAAAAGAATGCTGTTTCCAACATCAAGAAGGGTGGGGTAGTAGGATGTTTGACTGGGCTGAGAGTCAAAGGCCTTAGCTCTAATATTACTCTGTCCAAGTTGTCAGACTTTGAGAAGATTTTCAGTCTTTCAGGATTATCTTTCCATCTGACTTTTAAGGAAATTCAGTAGGGCACTTTGTGTGTGTGTGTGTGTGTGTGTGTGTGTGTGTGTGTGTAATAAGAGCCCCTTTAAAAATTCTGACAAAATCTAGACCTTCTCAAGAAAATTGCAGATGTGCAAGTACACACACAGTTTTGCATAGAATTATGCAACGGTGAAAGCCATCCGAAGACCCAGGTTAAGTGCGCCTGTGGAGATGGTCTCTAAGGATCCTTGGGTCTATGATGGTGATCCTGAGGCCAGGAAGTGCTGGTTTCGGAGATCAGTTCTAACAAGCCCTCAGGTATGACCCAGCAAACAGTTGCTTTGAATTTTGCAAATGAATTAGTCCTGGAAGTAAATTGAAAGACTGTGTTCTGGGAAAATCATTAAACAGTAAGATGTTAATGTATGAACAAAAGTCCTTTGTGGAAGATTACAGAGCGATAATCTAAAATCCCTGCTTTCCACTGAAATCACATGGCTGTAGGCCAGTGGCAAGCCTTCTACTACCCCAGTCTAGATGCTATTAGATGATCTTGATTGATGGGTGTGTGGGCCACATTTACAGCAAGAGAGGTGTGAACCTCGCCCATGTCAATCATTGCAGGAAGGGCCACTGGGACCAGGCCAGAATGGGCCAAGACCATAGTCACTGCCTATGCTGGGAAGCCAGAAGGGACACTCATGACCGCTCAGGAGTTAAGCCAGTCAATCTCTCCACAGCCATAATTTTAAGAGTTTCTTTTTTAGACTTGAGAATGAATGTCAAAAGTTGTAAATACTTTCATGACAGTTATTGAAGAATTTCTTTCCCATACAGAATAAAATTGTCTCTGCATATCCAAGACATGCAGCTGGTATAGTAATAAGCCACAAAGGCATTTTAATGTCATAATGTCATGACAATGGCAGGAACTGAAGGACAAAGCCTGTTGTCAGCTGCTACTGACGCCCAGCTGATCCTGCCAAAGGTTTTGCTGATCCCTGCCACTGGCTTATCATCCTAGTTAGAGAGGCTGTCTTGGTGAACTTTGATTCTTTTCTCCAGCTTAGCTTTCCTCACACTCTGCTTTCTCCACTGGCCAGCTGTCTCTGTGGTCACAAGGAGTGCTGCACAGAAGACCACTGATAAAGGATGTAAATCAGTTCCGACCTCAGGGGAAGGAGCTGGGCCCACACAAGTGAATATCCATATGGTGGGAACTAGGAAGGAGCTGAGGGTCTCAGTGGTCAGGCAGCTCACTCTGTGAAGTTTTGTCAAGATATTAAGCAACACCTATCAGTTGACAGCCTTCTGCTCAACTGGGTTGACACAAATGTTTGTTTTATTAGAGTTCCAAGGTCCCTGGACATGTGATGGTCCGGCTCCCTAGCACTGGTAGCTGCTGGATCTCAGCCACAGGTTCCAATATGTTTCCTCTCATTATCTCATTTCTTTCTTGCCTTTCTGCACACAAGAATTGAGACTAGGAAGCATTATGAAACGTTCCCAGGGGAGAACTGAAAGTCCAACGAGACTCTGGTGGCACCAAGACTGTCTTTTCCAAAATTGTGGGTGCTCAACCTCAGCAGCAGCTTGGGACCTCTGAGAACTATGAATTTTAGAGTTCCCTAATAATCTTCTCAATGAAAACCTCTGGGGATGGAGCCCACCAGTCTGTGGTCTAAGGAGCCCTCCAGCATATTATAACATACAGTGAAATTATGGAGTTAAAACTGACGGCTCTTGTAGTTTCTTTGAAACCCAAAGTAACTTATCTATAGCCAACCAGTTCCTCATGGGTAGATACAGCAGAAACTCTGAACGAAGAAGCCTCTCACCTCCGCTCCCCACGCGGTGATCCTGTGGGTATGGTTGGGAGAAATGGCTGCCACCTCCTTTGCCCTGCCTCGTTTATTGTTCAAGTACACCACTGGTGGCCTTCTCCTTACTACCCCTGTAGCCACCTCAATGCCACCTCTTCACTCTACCTACGCCCACCTTCCCACCTCCATACCCAAACCACCAGGATTAACTCTAGCAGTGGCTATAAGAGCTCTAGTCCCAAGCTCCCCACAGATAATTCACAGGGGAGGCAAGGTTTCTGGTTAGCACCCTACTGCCTGCCCTCTCTACATCCCTTTCTTCCTTTGGATCTTCTAGATGCTCCACACCTAGAGATGGCGACCACCCAGTGTTATCCAGGACCATCTAGATTTTACAACTAAAACTCCTGTATCTTAGTAAACAGTCAGGTTCAGGTGAACAAAAGAGAAGAGTGACCATCTCACCCCCACCTCCCTTATCAGTACTCTCTTCCAGGGCTAGCCCACGTGGCAAGCACCTGTTCGTCCATGTCAGTTTGATCCATTAAGTAAACAAATATTTGTTGAGGCCCTGCTACTTGCTAACCCCCGGGCAAGGGCAAGGTGAGCAAAACAGACAGGGATCCTGTCTCTTCCAGCTAATAATTCTTTGTGAAAATGACATGTAATTAAATAAATGTAATAGGTGGTTTATTGGGAGGTGTAATGTTCAGAAATGTGTTGGAGGGAATATTTGAGGGGTGCAAAAGAAGGCTTTCTGGAAGAGACAGATGCTCTATGTTGATCTGTTTTGCAAGATGACAGTTTCAGAGATCAGGTTTCTAGTGTGCTTAGAAGGGGATATGGCTGTTCTAGATAGAGCCCAAAAATCTATAAAATACCACAGGAGATAATATTAAAATGTAGCATAAAAAGCAATATACCTTAGCGTTCGGTACAGCTTTTCTTCGAATACAAAAAGGCACACTATGTGTGCATACATAGCCTAGATGGACTGGAATTGTTAGGAACATTCACACAGAAATTGAGGGTGGGAGTGCTAATCCACACCCTCTACTGGTGGGCTCTAGGTTTTTCTCCTATGTGCCTGGAGGTTGGGCTGGGGCCTACCCCTTCATATTGCTGGGGTGTGACTTACAGCCAGCTGCCACAAATGCCTTCTCTCTGTCTCTCTCCCCCTCTGTCTGTCTGTCTGTCTGTCTCTGTCTCTGTCTCTGTCTCTGTCTCTCTCTCTCTCTCTCTCTCTCTCTCTCTCACACACACACACACACACACACACACACAGTCCCCTCCCTCCCTCCTATCCCACAAGAAGTGGTAAGTTAAGACCACAAGTCATCACATCACATGGCAGGACCGGATGACCCCTTCCCCAGGCCACTGCCTGGAGCCTGCCACTCCAAACAAATGCATAATGGGAAGCTATTCCATGACAGCAACTGGACAAACAAACCTGAAGACAAGTGCAGTTTTCCAAAGCTTTATCCACTTAACCTCAAACTGCAGCCCTTGAAGGTGGCTGAGGAGACAGAAAAGCCCTTTTCTAATTTAGGGCATAATCAAAGCTTTGGAGAAGAGGGAGGACTCTAGACTTCAGGGAAGGTAAAGAGAAAGTACTAAAATGACAGCAGCAGAAGAAATTGGACTCTATCAGCAGCTTTCTAAATTTTTATTATTTCTAAAAGAGAAAGAGAAAAAAAATAAATAAACTAAAAGAGAAAGAAGAGGATTTCTCAGACTTCTCTGTATAGCGTACAAGCAAAATTATCTTTACTTGAAAGTCTTTCTTAATTGATACGTGCTAAATAAATTTAAAACCCAGGCAATGACCAAGCTGGGCAATGACTTGCTTCAAAGTTTTCTACCACTTTACGTTGATCCACATAGATCATCAGAAGGTAACTGGTGTCAAGGGTGATTCTCTTCTGCCTGGGGACCAGCAGTCCATCTCATTTAACTGAGCTTGCTGGGTTTGTAGGCTGCTTGAAGGAAGGGTAGCCAGAGAGGTCCCCAGCACAGACACTACCTCTTGCTGTCCTGAGCAGCAGCTCCTGGGTGCAAAGAGTGTCTCAGTCCCCGCACCAGGCTCTACCACAGAAACCAAAAGGATGTACGTGGAGGAGCAAATGACACCCCCATTCTGTCCACACTTAGACAAGTGGAACCAAAAGCCCTCAGCTCCCATCACATCTGCTTTTCACAGCAAGTTTGGGAAAGAATTTTGAATATTGAGTAAATATCATGTATTTTAATTGTATTTTGTTTAGGACAGAGAAATAAGAAAGGACAGAGAAAGAGTTCCAGAAGAAAAGTCTGGACTATATATAATAGCTACTTTCTCTTAGTTCAATGGGAAGAAAGATTTGTACTAACAATGTTTAGAAAAGATATCATGTCTGCATCTCGTACTCTGAATAACTGCTAGGAAGACAACATTATGCAACGTATTAATTATTGTAACTGTTCTACTAGCCTATTTTGAAACTGTCTCCTTGTTAATTCCTTTTCTTTAAAATTAATAAAATTTTAGGGTCAGGGAGATAGCTCAGTAGATTTAAGTGCTTGCCTGGCAAGCACAAGGTCCTGAGTTCAATCCCTGGCACCACAAAAAAAAAAAAAAATAATAATAATAATAATAATAATAAAATTAATAAAATTTTAAAAAGAGAAGTTTGGATTTGCTAAAATGTAAGCAAACAAAGCAGTTAAGTAGTATAGAGTCTGTGACCAAGAAAAAAAATATAGCACGAAAGGTTTCCTAAACCCTTATTAAGCTGACTAATTTAAATTGACAAAATGATAATATCTTTTTTCTGTAGCTTCAATTCTGGATGCTCTATACTAAAAAACTGTTTGTAGAAAAAGTTGTTGTTGGTTATGCAGCAAATGTTAACCTTGGCCACCTGAATTAGAACAGAAACAAGACATTGGTAAACTTGTCATTTTAGTTTTCTGTAGCACTTGCTATGTGTCACTTCTGTAAATAAATAAAATGTGCTTAAAAATGAAAAATGTAACAATGACACTGTGTTCATCAGTTTGCAGAGGAAGACAAAGAGGAGAGTGAGGAGGAGCTGATCTTCACTGAAAGTAACAGTGAGGTATCTGAGGATGTGTACACAGAGGAGGAAGAGGGGGAACTTCAAGAGGAGGAGGAGGAAGAAGAGGAGGAGGAGGAGGACAGTGAAGAGGAGGAAAGCACTGAAACCCCAAGAGGCGTCAATGGAACTGCAAGTTGTGCTACTGTCAATTCTGACAGCTCTAAGCCAAAGATATTCAGGAGTCAAGTACAAGATATACATCTGACTAACGGCAACAGTGGGCGGGGCACAGAGTCACCGGCTGCCATTCACCCTTGTGGAAATCCTACTGTGATTGAGGATGCTTTAGAAAACATTAAAAACAATGACCCTGACACCACAGAAGTCAATTTGAACAATATAGAGAACATCACAACACAGACCCTCACCCGCTTTGCAGAAGCCCTGAAGGACAACACGACAGTAAAGACTTTCAGCCTGGCCAACACACATGCTGATGACAGCGCAGCCATAGCCATTGCAGAAATGCTCAAGGTCAACGAGCACATCACCAGTGTGAATGTCGAGTCCAACTTCATCACCGGCAAGGGCATCCTGGCCATCATGAGGGCTCTGCAGCACAACACGGTGCTCACAGAGCTGCGCTTCCACAACCAGAGGCACATCATGGGCAGTCAGGTAGAGATGGAGATCGTCAAGCTGCTGAAGGAGAACACAACGTTGTTGAGGCTGGGATATCATTTTGAGCTCCCGGGGCCAAGAATGAGCATGACGAGCATTTTAACAAGAAATATGGATAAGCAGAGGCAAAAGCGGATGCAGGAGCAAAAACAGCAAGAGGGATACGACGGAGGATCCAATCTTAGGAACAAAGTCTGGCAAAGAGGAACACCAGGCTCTTCACCTTATGCATCTCCCAGGCAGTCGCCCTGGTCATCCCCTAAACTCCCCAAGAAAGTCCAGACTGTGCGGAACCAACCTCTACCTCCTGCAGTCCCTCCCCCTCCCCCTCCTCCTCCCCCTCCTCCCCAACTGTTGCCTCCTCCTCCACCTCCTCCTCCTCCTCCACTGCCAGAGAAAAAGCTCATCACCCGCAACATCGCAGAAGTCATCAAACAACAGGAGAATGCCCAGCGGGCACTACAAAACGGACAGAAAAAGAAAAAAGGAAAAAAGGTTAAGAAACAGCCAAACAACATCTTGAAGGAAATAAAAAATTCTCTGAGGTCAGTACAAGAGAAGAAAATGGAAGACAATTCCCGACCTTCTACCCCACAGAGATCAGCTCATGAGAACCTCATGGAAGCGATTCGGGGAAGCAGCATAAGACAGCTAAGGAGGGTAAGTGACCCCGGGACAGACATTCGGGAGAAGGTTTGAAGGGGGAGTCCAGCCTTCAGTGCATGGTGCTACCAAAACCTCCTGCCCCTCCTAGTTCACATTAATATTCACAACACTTTAATATGGGAGATCAAGAGTGGACATTAGGAGCAGGTCCGTGGGTGAGCGCCTTTCAGCCTCAGAGGTCTACGCTCAGGCTGTGTCTTAGCCCCTCCGCCCTTAAGGGGCAGGGCCCTGTTAGGACACTATAAATAGCAGAGGTTTTAAAAAGAGAAAGAAAATCCGGGAGTATAATCTGCATTCACAAACTGTTGCAAATTTCATAATGGGGTCCTATATCCTCCCTGCTAAGAAATGTAGGACCTATTATGTTGGGTTATACTGCAAACCAATTTATAATATAAATTGGCAATACCGTGCAGCAGTATCTATTGTAGTTCTTCTCAGAAAGTCCTACTAGAGACAGGCACTACTTCTTTTTTATTTTTTTTCTTTCTGTTTTCACTGTTTATGTTGCTTCACTGAAAGAAAATCCCCTATTTTTATAGGTGGAAGTTCCGGAAGCTCTGCGATAAAAAGTCTCTAGAAGATGAGCCAGGACTGTTGAGTGGTGTTTAATGAGATGCATTGTGAGATAGTTCTAAATGCCTTCTTGAAATGCTCCCTGCCTTTAAAGCTAGCCTCACCTGGGAATTCCAAAGAGAATCTTAAGAGAAAATCAGCATGTTTCTTCTGTAAATATGAAAATAAACTTCTTTTTTATGACATGAGATTGATGAGGGAAGGGAGTGGTGAAAGATCTTCATATCTTGGGATGCACAGAGTTATAGAAATGTATAATGAATTACACCTTTCTGAGTTACAGAAATGTGATATTATTTTTGTAATACCAATAAATTTGGATTGAAGGTTTATTTTTAAAAAGCCAAACTAATATTTTTTCTGAGTTGATATACCTGTGAAGTATATATGTATGTGACATTTCTGAATATTAAAAATAGTATGTTTTCACCCAAAAGTAGTTGAAATTGTTAGCATTTGCCTTTCTGTATTTCCTCATGGCCAAGAAAATCTGACCAAATCTCTTTCTTAAGACCTGGAACCCATAACTTCCCACACAAGTTATTTTGGGGCCAGAGATATAGCTGAGTGGCATAGCATCTGCCTGGCAAGTGTGAAGTCCTGAGTTCAATTCCCAGTGCAAGAAAAGAAAAGGAAAAGGAAAAGGAAAGGAATGTAATGAAATGAAACAGAATGGAACAGAACAGAATGGAAAGGAAAAGGTTCTTTTTGTAGTAAAAAGATGGGAAAAAAGAACTCCAGAAGGGCCTTTATGATCCTGATGTTAGAATCCCATAGATTCATCTACTCCTGCATTTCCACAAGTCTGATAGGTTGTCAGAAAGCAGTTCATTAATTTATGATTAAAAATCTATTTCTGAATCGGTGCAAGTTCGAGACCAGCCTGGGCTACAAAAGTGAGCTCAAGGCCAGCCTCAACTGCATAGCGAGACCCTGTCTCAAAAAGACCAAAATAAATAAATAAATAAACAAACAAACAAACAAACAAATAAATAAATCTATTTCTGAAAGGGAAAAGTGGAAAATTAGGAAGTTGCTTAGCAGGGAGGATACAGGACCTTGTGGAGTTTCTCAGAGGGAAGCCTCATAATTCAGAGCAACCTTGACGTTAAAGATTCATTTCTAGATATCTTTCAGAACTTTCCCTGAACACATTTTAGCCCAGTGGGTTTCATTCTTTTCTAAAATTGATTAATTCATTAATTAATTTTTGCTTTCTACAAATTATGCTCTTGCCAATACAAGTACAACTGGGCACATAGCCTCATAACTTTGCACTCCCACGTATAATTTTGCTCCAGAACTTTGTCACTGAAGGAACAGCTGCATTCATATAATGCAGAGGTAACAGAGATTACCTTTATTCCATTGTCAGGCTCCCACGCTAATTTATGAAATCTATAAATCCCTTCTAAAGCCCTTTGTATTAACTGTGATTAGCAATTTATCCTTCATGTTCTACAGTTGAGAACAGCAGCCCTAGAAAGCAATCTGGGCCACCCATCCAATATATGCTTGATGGACAGAGTTTTGGATTATCTCCAATCAAGAGGATTGTAGTTCACAAAAGAACATCTCCAGGGGTTCTTGAATCTGTTTCTTCTCTGCTGTTTCCATTGTTCAGCCAGCCTCTTTCTGAATGAGAAGTGATGCAGTCATTTACAGAGGATTTCAGACGCTCAAGTCCCTGCCTCAGCTTTTTGTGAGGGGAATTAGCCAAGTGACATTTTCTGTGCTAAGTTTCCACATGTATGTTTTCTAAACTCAAAAGGTACAATCCCCATATCATAGATGAAGAAACTGAGGCACAGAAGAGTTAGGGTTGTGTGTGCACCTGCTAATTGCTGATGGCAAAGCCCAGGCTCTTCTGTCTCATTGCCCTTCGCACCTTCCATCTAGACCTAAATGTCCCCAAGGCCACCCGTTCTTAGCACCACCATGGAGTCTGCTATTGCCCTTGGATGTAACTTTGCTAGTTTCACCTTTCTCCATTAACGTTCACAACCCTGTTCTTAAGTGTTCTAAGAAACAAAGTGAAAGTTTAGATTTTTAAAGTGTGTGTGTGTGTGTGTGTGTGTGTGTGTGTGTGTAACAGAAAATCAAGGATTTCCTTTCTCCTGAGCCTTGTGTGTATGAGAAATGGGCTTTTCTATATGGAAGCTACTATGTATACCTTCCATATAGAAGGGAAGGAGTGAGGGTCAAAGGGCTTTCAACTCCACCCTGTTGAGGCTGAGGAGCAAATATTGCAGATAAACTTGTCCCTGATAAGACTGAGCAGAAATGCCAGAGATGGGACAAACAGCAGCCTCTCGAGTGCAGAAGGAACATCCAACCCTGGCACTGTCAGGTGCTAGCAGGTCTGGAGAGACTGACCAGGGCTTCTCCTTGGATGTGAGCAGAAAGACAGTGATTTTCTCTTTTGCCTTAAAGGGACTGGCTTGGTACTTTAGGCAAGTGCAAACTACACTTACCAGACCCTCAAATAAAGTTTAAAGAAAGATACAGACACACTCAATCTGGAAAGAAACATGCTACAGTACCAATAGTAAGACATGTATTATATGCTCAGATATTGAATACATTCTTCATTAGGGTGAAACATTTGTAGGGTGTTATGCAGAACCCAGGACTGTGAACGCAGGAAGTCACAAAGTATTGCAACAATCAATAGTCAGCATAGTGTGGAGGACCACCAGGATGACTCCCCTTGCAAGAAGAGCACTTCACTCCATTTCAGCTAAACCTGGCACTATTTGCATGCATAAAGCTGGCTAAGTCTTGTCTTTATCCCCTCAACTGGCCTGCGGCAATTCAAGTGGGTCTAGCCAAGGTGCTGAAGTGTTATCTTTTTTTTTTTTTTTTTT
>PVJA010019549.1:0-38253 GCA_004027025.1 Myocastor coypus | reverse complement strand
CAAAAAGCTACTGGAATTAATACACAAATTCAGTAACATAGCAGGTTACAAAGTCAACACACAAAAGTCAGTGGCATTCCTCTACATAGATAACAAACACACTGAGAGACAAATTAGAGAAACAGTACCTTTTATGATAGCACCGAAGAAAATGAAATACTTAGGAATCAACCTAACTAAGGAAGTAAAAGACCTTTTCGATGAAAAGTATAGTACTCTGAAAAAAGAGATCTTAGAAGATCTCAGGAAATGGAAAGATATTCCCTGCTCCTGGATAGGAAGAACCAACATTGTGAAGATGGCCATAAATTGTTGTACAGATGTAATGCAATTTAACTCCATAAATTGATTTAACTCCATAAATTGTTGTACAGATTTAATGCAATTCCTATCCAAATACCACCGACATACCGCACAGAGCTGGAAAAGTCGTTCCAAAAATTTATTTGGAACCAAAAAAGACCCAGAATTGCAAAGACAATTCTTGGCAATAAAGGTACGGCAGGAGGCATTACAATTCCTGACCTAAAGCTATACTACAAAGCTACAGTAATAAAATCAGCATGGTATTGGCAAAAGAATAGACCTGAAGATCAATGGAATAGACTAGAGGACGCAGAAGCAAATACAAAAACACTCAGCCACCTTATTTTTGACAAAGGGGCCAAACATGTGTACTGGAAGAAAGACAGCCTCTTTAACAAATGGTGCTGGGAAAATTGGCTCTCTACATGCTGAAAACTAAATCTTGACCCTAGTCTATCACCATGCATGAAAATAAAGCCGAAATGGATTAAAGATCTAAATTTTAAAAGTGAAACATTAAATCTCCTGGAAGAGAAAGTGGGAGGAAATCTTGAAGACATCGGAGTAGGCAGAGTTCATTGACGGAGATCAAATTGCACGTCTAACACTTGAAAGCATCAACAATTGGGACCTCCTCCGGCTAAGAAGTTTCTGCATGTCAAAGGAAATCACTAACAAAGTGAAAAGACGACCCATAAATTTCGAAAAGATTTTAACTAACAAGTAGTCAGACAAAGGTCTTCTATCTAGAATCTACAAAGAACTAAAAATCATTAGGGTCCCAAAATTCAAAGACCCAATCCAGAAATAGGCATCTGAGATGAACACTCACTTCTCAGAGAAAGAAATACAGCAAGCCTACAAATACATGAAGAAATGCTCCACATTGCTAGCTATTCGTGAAATGCAAATCAAAATAACACTTAGATACCATCTCACCCCAGTAAGGATGGCTATCACAAAGAAATCAACCAGCAACAAATGCCGGAGAGGCTGTGGGGAAAAAGGAACCCTTCTCCACAGCTGGTGGGAATGCAGATTGGTGCAACCATTATGGAAAGCAGTGTGGAGGATCCTTACAAAACTTGAATTGGAAGTTCTGTTCGATCCGGCTATCCCCCTACTGGGAATTTTCCCAGAAGAACTGAAAACATCATACCATAGCGATATCTGTGCACCTATGTTTATAGCAGCCCAATTTGTAATAGCCAAATCTTGGAAACAACCAAAATGTCCATCATTTGAAGAATGGTTAAAAAAAAATGTGGTCTTTTTATACAATGGAATACTACTCATCCATAAAGAATGATAAGTTTGAAGACTTCATATATAAATGGATGTATATTGAACTTATACTCATTAGTGAAATAAACAAGACCTACATGTGTAAATATCATATAGTCTCCCTAATATCAGAACTTTAAAGAAGAAAATAAGAACTTAAGGGCATAACACAGCTGAATGTGTTATGGATTAAACAACGAAGTGACTGGAAGCAGATAAAGGAGAAAACATCAAGAGCAAAACCATGCACTTATGTACACAGGATGAATCAGATATTGGTCTCAAGAACCTTCAAAAGGTTCAGCATATCGATTATAGCACAATGTAACGCTAAAACTATGTTTGGAATACATGTCACTCTTGTCTTTTTGATATGTACTGCTCCTGGTGTAAACTCAGTTACTGTCATTCTCTCAAAAGTAGTACTTGAAAATAACAGACTGGGCCAAATACCATATTCTTGACAGGCTACAGTTTTGTATGTCCTTGAATTTCCAAATATCTGTGTCAAAATTGTGTGACTGCTTATATCACATTGTATGGAAAGTTATTAGAATATCAATGATGATCAGAAAATATTATTTCCAAGCTAAGTCAAAGATATTTGATACTCAGAAAGCCAGTGATGATAAGCTCAAGTACCTATGTTATAGAGTAATAGTATCACAAAGATTTTTTCCTGGAGGGTTAAGAATGTAAGTTAACAGACCAAAAATTGGAGAAAAAGAAGGGCTATGAGGATAGCCAATATTTTGGCCCTATCCCTTCAAGGTCAATAAAGACCCAGTACATAAGAGAACATGTGCTATAATATCCTATAACTCAGAGATGTCCCGAATTTCCTGGTCAAGGAGATTATGGGACCTCAGAGGAAAGGGATGAATGAACTGCAGTGCGTCTAAGGAGAGTCACCCAGAGAAAAACATTCTCTCAGGCTTTCACAGAAAGCAAAATGGCCAAGCAATGGCCGTGACTCGTCCTGAAGGCTGACACTAACAACAGTTGTACAAAGTACTGTCTATGGTCCCAAACGTAATCCTGAGGGGATTTGACCCTGGAAGATACAAAAAACAAACAAATAAAAAAAAGAATGTTTTGTTATACAGGTCTTGCTTCGACTTGCCCTTGACCATCCAGCAAGAAAAAAAAAAAGCTTAATTACAGTGCATGAAACGCAGAGCTAGATTAGTGAGATGAGCTATAGCAGACTTAGATTCAATAGCCTTCAACATCACAAGCTTCACTGGTGGCTCACTACAATTACAGAACATTTGACTGTCTATGTATCTGCTTCCTCTTAGTCCACAGAGAAATATATTCTTTTCCTTTTTTTTTCTAAGCAACATCAATAGGGAGGTGGGTCATGCCCACATACTGTATTCTGTAGAACGATTGTGAGGACAATATGCAATATGTCAACTTTCAAAGAAAAGAAAGGGGAAAGGAAAAAGGGGGGGGGAAGTAATGTTGATTTAGAAGGGTAAATGTTTAATTGTTTGATCAATCTTATATACCTATATGTATTAATCTAAACTGATCGGATGATGAAAATATGTAATATAACCATTGTTAAATTTAAACAATAAAAAATATTAAAAAAAAAGAATCCATAATTTTCCAGTAATCTGAACTTCCTGGTATTGTTTTTTTTTTTTTTTTTTTTTTCAGCCCCTTTTCATATTGTATTACAGCAGAAATAATGGTGTGGCACTTTAATGATTAGGTTATAAAAGATGATGTAGTTTATCTCCCTCTCTTTCATCAGTTACTCTGAGGGAAGCTAGCAGGCATTTCCTGAGCAGGTGTATGGAGATTCCTACTTACATAGTAAAAGACTGAGGCCTCCAACCAACAGGAATATCAGTGTACCATCTAGAAAATGGGTCTTCCAGCCCAGGGGAGCCCTCAGATGAGTTTAGGCCCTAACTGCTAACTCATGGGAGATCCTGGCCTGGAACCACTGATTTAAGCTACTTCTGGACTCCTCAGACACTGTGCTGCTATTACATTAAGCTGCTAGGTCTGAGCAGGGTAATAGACTATATAGCAATGGGAGACAACACAATAACTCAGACTGGGGTAGAAGGGTGTGGAGAAAACTTGAGGATAAAAATAAAAGCAGGAAAGTGACTGTGCATCTATATCCTGCCATTCAACTGTGACAGACAAACCACCTTGCCAGTAGTTGAAAATGCAGAATCACAGACCCCACCCCAGACTTCCTGAATAAAAATCTCTTCTTAAAAAGACCTCCAGAGTAATCTTAGCTTGCTAAAATTTGAGAAATGGGGCTGTAAATATCATCCTAGATTTAAAAAAAAGGAGAAAAAGTACAGATTTTTGTTGTCGTTGTTGTTGTTGTGCCAGGGGTCAAACTCAGAACCTTGTGCTTACACTACTGGGCTATCTCCCACCCAGGGTACTTGAATCCTGGCTTGATGACCCAGTAACCTCCAATGAATTACCTAACTTTCCTAAGCTCTTGTTTCCCTTGTTGTAAAATAAGGATGGTGACAATGGTGTTTTTTCTCCCAGGGTTATATTTGAGGGTCTAAAGGATATTTAGCAGGGTTTGGTACATTCCTGAGGCCCCACTGGGTGAAATAACTATTGGGTGAAATAACTCAACATGATTTACACATTTTTTCCTTTAAAATCATATTCTTGATCATTTCCTGTTGGTGTTCCTTAAATGCTTTTTTTAGATTCCCTATCTAAGAAAATCTTACCTTTTAAAAATATCCTTAAGCTCTCCATGAAATCTTTTGTCTGTGCCCAGAATGGTATCAGCCATATCCCCAGAATGAAGGGACTTGGTTTCCATTGTCATTGCCAGGGATAAGTTCTTAGGGCAATTTCAGGGCCACCCACCAGCCTGAAGTAGGCCACAGCACTATAAATAGGAGCTTTGGGCTAGTTTGAGTTTAACTTCCCCTGCCAGGTCCTTCTCCTTCCCTTCCTGTGCCTGCTCCTGTAATTGTTTAAGTATGCTTTAGGTTACAGCTGCAAGTCTCTTCTACTTTATATGTTTGGAAAATTCTTTGATAATCAGGCTGTTAGCAGAAACTACTTTTTTATTTTCCTAGTTAGTGTCCCTCAGGTACCAAATGATCAAAATCCCTGGTGAATATTTAAATACAAAAAAACATATTACAGTAACAGACACATTGCCATAATCCCTCTGAAAATACTCTGCATTGTTTTCAACACACTTAGCTTTCTTCTCACTGTCAGAAGCAGTTCTAGAAGTTCTCTTTTTATGAAAATCTTTCCAAGTTGTGATAAAAAGTATGGTAAATAGTATGCCAAGTGCCTTCCAATAAAAATGCATAAGTAAGAAGACAGTGATGTGTCCTCCATTTTTATCCTTTTTATTTTCTGTCTCTGGCCCTTGTGACTTCTGGATCTTCCCCAAAACCAAAATGATCGTGAAAGGTAAATGTTCTGAATTGATTCAAGACATTGAGGTCACCAAAACAGTACAACTAGAAGGCACTCATGAAGGAGGATTTCCAGAACTGATTCAGAAAGTGCAAGAATAATGGGATAAGGTGTTTGAAACAAGGGGGAGCACTTTGAGGGGGATCAATGACAATGTATCTTTTACTGTAACAATGTTTTAAAAACTTAAACATTCATTTTGAATTTCAATCAGACTTACTATGTGACAAAAACTGATAACCAAATTCCATGTATGTATTCATGGTTTGCACAGGATTGGGCCTGGAGCTCAGGGCTTTTGAAGTCTGGGTGCCATCCTCCTCCTTTGCCATGTGATCTTGTATTAGCACTGAACTTCTCAGAGCCTCATTTTCCAAGGCAGCTGATAACAATTTTTATTCCTGGGGTTATTTTAAGGAATAAATGTGAAAACCACAAAGGAGCAGGACTGGTCAGATAACTTGAAGAGCTTCATATAAAATGAGGACACTAAGTCCCTTGTGCACAATTATTAAGAATGTCTATATGGTGGCCACAGAGCACAAAATACATATGGGGCACGTGCAGAGCCTGTGGGACTGCACAGGACAATATCCATGAAGCTAGATCCCCACAGGGCACCTAGCACCCTACCTGGACCCAGCACCAGCAACATTCAGTGTTTCTTTAAACTTGTTTTAAAGGTTAAACAACTCCCATTCAGGAAGAGCTTATGGGCAAATTTTACAGCTACAATTTGAATAACAACCCACTGTCTTACTTACTGACTTGAATCTGTAGCAGCAGAATTATTTTTCATGATTCTGTTGATGGCCAAGTGGCTCCTCTGCTTGTCTCACCTGGACTCACACATGGTTGAGTTCAACTGGTGACCAGACCAGCAGAAAAGCCAAGTGGCCTTGCTTATGTGTTTGCCAGCAGTGTTGGCTACTGGTTGAGGCATTTTGGGTTTTTCCATGTGGTTTCTCATTCTCCAAAGAACCAGACAAGTTTCCTTAACTTCGAAGCCTCCTTGAGGCCTGGATCCTGGACCATGCCTAACAGCATCCCTATTACCTCCCACTGGTGCGAGCAAGTCACAAGGCTCACCCAGATCCAAAGGACAGAGTCAGACTCTCCCCCTGAATGAGAAGAGTGTCAATGTTTTCAAACAGGCCATGATCGAGGAAGATGCAATTTCTCAAGGACATAGATTTCAATCTTTAGTCTGCTTCTGAAGTATCTAAAGGGCCTATTAACACAGAGTGAAGAGCCCCATCCCAGGGCATCTGCATCAGCAGGTCTGCATGTTAAACAGACTCTCAGGTGATGCTACAGCAGCGACTCTGGGGACCATACTCTGAGAGTTCTGGCAGGGGAGCTACCAGTCCTAGCATAGAACAGTGACTGCCAACCTTCACTGTATATTAGAAATACCTGGGTATCTGTGACAGCCCTGAAGCCAATCAGTGGCCATAGTGGTGAGGCTCAGGCATCAGTAGTTTTTTTTTTTTTTTTTTTTTTTTTTTTTTAATGCTCCTCCTAAGTGATTCCAACATGTCGGCAGGGTTGAAAACTACTACTTTAGAATGAGACTACTCAGGTTTACGTTCTGGGTTATAGTACGTATGAGCTTAAGAAAGTTATTTCGCCTCTCTGTGACTCAGTTTCTTCACTGAAAAGTAGCCAACAAAGCCAGGCATGGTGGTACATGCCTAAAATACCAGCATTTGAGAGACTGAGGCAAGAGGATCACTGCATGTTCAAGGTCAGTCCAGGCTAAAAAACCCCACTCCCCCCCAAAAGAAAAGAAGCAGAGAAAATGTAGACAATAGTGCCTACATTATAGTTTTTTTTTCAGGATTCAGAATTTATATGCAAGGAATGGAGATATAGCTCACTGAGTACTTTACCTACTACGCACAAGGCCCTTAGTTCTGGCACTATTATACAGTGGAAATACTCCATAAACATCAGCTCTAGTAAGACAAAGATCAAAGAATTATGCAATAATACAATTTCTGACAGACCACACTTTTTTATAATTTAACACTGTAAGTCATTGGAAAGTTCATCAAATCTCTCAGATGCTATTGCAGCTTATTCATTACCTGATTATTTGGCCAAGAAAGTACCAAGAGTCAGATGCACTCTATCTGAACTGTTATCACTGAGCCAATGGAGGAAATTCCATTTTTCTTAAGTATGTACTGTGATAGTGCCTTACAATTAAAGGAACTTTAGTACAAATTAGGTGTGGCTTCCTGGGAGAAAGCCTTTTCAAATCTGGCAGTACAAAGACTGCCCCACTGAAAAACAACTGCTGTTCATGAGTCACACAGGTCATGCCTTACTGACCACACAGATATAGCCCTGGCAGTCCTATTTGGCTCAGATTCTAAGCATTTTCAGTAATCAACATGGAATTCAACTAAGAACTGGACCCAAGCTGACAGAGAATAGTAGCAAGGATTGTCCATTCATGTCTTTCATCAAAGCAGGGGTTTCAAACTTTTCAGATCACTAGACTCACCTGAAGTTCTCACTGAACATTTTACCTCAAATAGACTGAAACAGAACCTACAGGGAAAGGTCCTTGGATTATATTTTGAATGACTATCCTAAGTGACCTCAATACCATCAAGGGAGTCTAGAAGTAGTGTTAAAAGAATAATTACTTATGTAATGTGAGTAGAGAATGCAGAGGCAATAAGGCAAGTGGAGCTGTTTTTCTAATACCCACTCAATGATATAGAGCAAAAGTTGGTAAACTATAGCTGGGAACCAAATCCATCTACTGCCTGTTATTATAAGTATATTTTTTATTGGAAAACAGCCATGCCCATTTTGAAATATATTTTCTATGGTTGTTTTTGTGTTATAGTGTCAGAAATGAAATGATATGATAGACACCATCTGGTCCAAATCAAAACAACTCACTGTTTGATTCTTTTTTTTTTTTTTTTTTTTTTTTTGTCTTTTTGAGACAGGGTCTTGCTATGCAGTTCAGGCTGGCCTTGAGCTCACTTTTGTAGCTCAGGCTGGTCTCGAACTTGCACTGATCCTCCTGCCTCAGCCTCCCAAGTGCTGGGATTACAGGCATGCACCACCACGCCCGGCGACTGTTTGATTCTTTACCAACAAAAATTTTCTCACCTCAGGCCCATGCAAACTTGGAGCTAAAACTAAGATCTTCTATAGTTTAGAGCTCACAATTAAGAAAATAAACTGATAAGAAAGAAGAGAGTTAGTCAACAAATATAACCAAGTAGAAAATTCTGGCCTCTATGAGTAGCAATTTTAGTGTATGAACTAAGTATATTTAAGATGATTGTAGAGATTTAACAGAAAAAACATTTAGAAACATTTTTGATAAATTAATATAGCATGAAAAAAGAAGAAAATTCTGATTTCAAAAAGAATTAATTACAACCTGCAGAAATGAAAATAATTGAGTGAATGGGCTAACATGGAGCTGCTTAAATATGAGTGAGCATCAGTCACCTACGGTGTTGGTAAAAAAGCTTCCTGGACCCATTCTGTATTAAATGCAGATTTAATAGGGCTAGATATGTAGCAGAAAATGCTGCTGCCTCAAGCAAGTATACTAAAGTTTGTTCCTATTGAAATGGCTGCTTCCTGTGATGCATAGCTGTTCTCTATGATGCACATTATATGAACCAATCCCTAGTTAACAAGCCATACTGCCTCTGTACTTCCTGCTTGCTTATTCAATATGAGCCCTAGACCACTAGAGATCAGGGGCTAATATTCTGGAAGTGATTCTAATCAGTGCTTATGGACATAAATAAATCTGCCTCCAAATCCTGAGTGTTGTTCTACTGTCCCTGCTTGCCATTGCAGGTGGAGCCTATAGATTTTCATTTCTAATGAGCTTCCCAGTGACACCAGAGTGAAATACTGTTCACAGAGAGTATTTCAGATATCAGCTAACTAGCAGATACAGCTGCAGGACCAGTTGGAAAAATGGGAGGCAGATCTGGGAGACAGCGAGGGATGAGTGGGAGAGACAATGTAGAAAGGAAGTTAAGAGACAAGGATTGAATCAGAAGGCTCAACATAAGCTGAATTCCAGAGAAGGGCAGTGGAATAAATGGTAGAGGAGCCACAGATCCAGAGATGTTTTTGAAAATATCCCAGAATTGAAGAAACATAAGTCCTGAACTAGCAAGATAAAGACAAATCCACACAAGGCAGACATGGTGGTAAACACCTGTAGTCTCAGGCATTCTGAAAGGCTGAGGTAAGAGGGGCTCATATTCAAGCCAAGCATAGGCAATCTAGCAATTTAGTAAGTTTCTTGTCTCAAAATAAAAAATAAAAGGGCTAGAGATGTAGCTCAGTCTAAAAACTATGGATTCAATCTCTACTGAAAAATAAAAGCCACACACAATGCTTCATGGTAGAACTATGGAACTAGGGCATGCCAAAAGCAAGGCAAGGAAAAGGCTTAAAGCTGCCTTAAAAGAAGGATTACCGAGATGTCCCGGTCCACTCGCCTGAACACTCCGGCCCGCCTGCCGGACCTCTCGGGTCCACTCGCCTGAACACTCCAGCCCGCACACCAGACATCCTGGTCTGCTCACCTGAACATTCCGGCCCACTGGCCTGAACACTCTGGCTGCCTGCCTGAACATTCCAGCCTGCCCACCAGGTGACTCCTGCCCACTCGCCTGAGGTCTACAACCCGCTCGCGTCAGTATTCCAGCCCATTTGCCAGACATCTCTGGCCCAACCAACATGTTAGACCTATTCCAGCCCACTGTGAAAGCAGCTGACCCAGAACCTAGGCTCAGCATGTGACTTAGATCTTCAGCCAAATACAAGCATAGCCTATCCAGCATCAGGCTCACCACCTGAGTCAGACCTCAGGCTCGATGCAAGCTTAGCCTACCCAGCAGTGAGGCCACCCCAAGTGAGTGAAACCTCCCTCCCCAAGGCTAAAATCAGCTCAGCTGACCCAGCAGACCAGACTGAACCACTAACCCTTGTGCACGCAGTCCTACACCAAAGGTCACTGCTATATAGAATGATAAAATGCAATCTCAGGTCCTGAACCCACCTGTAACAGATATAGGAGACATTATCCTACAAGAAAATGAGAATCATACAGATGAAATCTCTGAACCGATAGCTTCTGAGATAGACAGACAAGTACAGAAACTTATAGAGCAACTCAGATCAGAGTTAACATGTCAACTAAAAAAAGAAATGTATGAAAAATAGACTATGAAGTGGAAAAATAACTGCAGAAACGTATAGAGGAAACCAGGACAGAAATAACCACTGAAGTAAAAAAAAAAATGTCTAAATTAATAGCATCTGAAGTAGGGAAACAACTACAGAAAGGTACAGAGGAGAACAGAGCAGAAATAATCTCTGAATTAGAGAGAGAGAAAGAGGATAACTATAATGAGAGACTTTACTATTATTAAAGAAGATATTAATAAAAAATCAGAGGAGAACAGAAAAATGATGGGCTCCCTGAGTGAACAACATAAGAAAGAAATATATCGCATGAAACAGTTTGAAAGAGATATGCAAGAAAATAAAATCTCAATCACAAGCTGGCAAAACTGTATGAACCAAAGTGAAGATAGAATCTCAGATCTAGAAGACAAGGTCGCACCTAGTGAAAAGATAAGAAAGGATCTCTTAAAAACAACTAGGATGCAGGACAAAAATAATTCAACATCTGCAAGATGATGCAAAAATGAACAACGTGAGATTAATAACAATCAAGGAGAAAGAAGGAGTCAATACAAAGGATATAAAAAGAATATGAGCAGAAGTAATAGCAGAAAACTTCCCAAATATGAAAAAGCAATTGGACATACAAGTAACTGAAGCATACAGAACCCCAAATAACATCAACCCGACTAAAAACACATCCAAACATATAATAATCAAGATTCCAGAAATCCAGCAGAAGAATAGTATACTAAAAGCTGTTAGAGAAAACAAACAGATGACATTTAAAGGAAAACCCATCAGAATAACAGCAGATTTGTCTTCACAAATCATGAAATCAAGAAGAGCATGGAGCAGAGTGCTTCAAGTCCTCCATGAAAACAAATTTCAACCCAGACTGCTACACTCCACAAAACTCTCTTTCAAGTATGAGGGAGAAGTGAAATACTTCCACGACAAGGAACAATTAAAGAATTTCATGGTGTCAAAAACAACCCTACACTGCATACTAAAAAATATTTTAGAGAGGAACCAAAATGACTCAAACTCAAGAAATGAGAAGAGAAAGATCCCACCAAATAGGCTCAATTGAACACAGGAGAAAAAGAGGTAACTGCAGTAAGTAAACACCATGTCAATCATAAGTGAACATATTTCAATTATGGACTCAATTCTCCAATTAAAAGAAATAGACTGGCAGAGTGGATAAGGAAGCAAAATCAACAATATTCTGTATACAAGAAACGCACTTAACTCATAAAGAAACTCATAGGCTAAAAGTGAAAGGATGGCAAACAATACTACGTGTTCCAGCACCTCAAAAAAAAAAAAAAAAAAAAAAAGCAGGGATAGCATTCCTGTTTGCAGACAGTCTAAACTTCAAACCAAGACTAATCAAACGAAATAAAGAAGGCCACTACATATTGGTTAGGGGAAAACTTCAAGATGAAGAGGTGACATTCATAAATTTGTATGCACCTAACACAGGAGCAGCACGTTATATGAGACAAACCTTAACGGACATGAAAATCTAATATCTAATACCACAATCTTGGCAGGAGACCTCAACACCCCCTTATCCGAAAAAGATAGATCAAGAGGACAAAAACTTGGCAAATAAGTAACAGAACTGAGCCAGATCTTGGAACAACTGGAATTAGGGGACATACACAGAGTGTTCCACCCAACCACTTCAGAATACACATTTTTTTCAGCTGCGCATGGAACATTTTCTAAAATACACCACATACTAGTACATAGGTCATGCTTAAGTATATGCAATAAAACAGAAATTATCCCATGCATATTATCTGACCACAGTGCAGTGAAATTGGAAATGAATGACAACAGAAACCACAAGAACCCCAGAAGTACATGGAAATTAAACAAAACTATTCTCAACAACCGGTCAGTTACAGATGAAATTAAATGAGAAATTAAACAGTATCTTCAATTTAATGAAAATTCAAACACAACGTGCCGGAGTTTATGGGATGCAATGAAAGCAGTTCTTAGAGGGAAATGTATAGGTCTGAACTCACACATTAAGAAAACAAAACAGGAACAAATAAATACTCTCCTGGAGCACCTCAGTCGACTAGAAATAGAAGAGCCAGCAAAAGGCAAAGCTCAACGATGGGAGGAAATTATAAAGAGTAGAGCAGAAATTAAATCAATTGAGACAAAGAAAATAATACAAAGACTTAATGAATCAAAAAAAAGCTTGTTCTTGAAAGATTAAATAAAATTGATAAGCCCCTAGCTAACTTCATCAAAAAGAGGACAGAAAAGACTCAAATTCAAGCAAGAAGGAATGAAAAGGATGAAATTACTACAGACACAGCAGAGATTCAGAGGATCATAAATAACTACTTTGAGAATCTTTACTCTCACAAAATTGAAGACACAGATGAAATGGACAGATTCCTAGAAATGTACAAATTATGAAAACTCAATCAAGAAGATATAACAACTGTCAATAACCTAATAACAGACGATGAAATATGAAATGTAATAAAAAGCCTACCAACAAAGAAAAGTCCAGGACCTGATGGATTCACTACTGAATTCTACAAGAAATTTATAGAAGACTTAATACCAATACTCCTCAAATTCTTCAATGAAGTTGAAAAGGAAGCAATCCTTCGAAAATCATTCCTAGAGGTAAGTATTACACTGATACCAAAACCAGAGAGAGATGCTACTAAAAAAGAAAACTGCACACCAATTTCTGTGATTAACATAGATGCAAAAATCCTCAATAAAATCTTTGCCAATAGAATACAACTAATCATCAAGAAGATTATACACTATGACCAGGTAGGATTCATCCCAGGGATGCAAGGATGGTTCAATATATGAAAATCTAGAAATGCAATACAAGAAATGCAATACACTGTATCAATAGAGCCAAAGCCAAAAATCACATCATCATCTCAATTGATGTAGAAAAGGCCTTTGACAAAGTCAAATACTTATTCATGTTCAAAGTCCTACAGAAAATTTGAATAGATAGCCTCTACCTCAACCTGATAAAAGCCATCTATGATAATCCAACAGCTAACATAATTCTAAATGAGGAAAAGCTGAAGTCTTTCAGTTTCAAATCTGGTGCAAGACAAGGATGTCTTCTATCACCACTTCTATGCAATATAGTTCTGGAATCATTAGCTACCACCATTAGACAAGAAAGAGAAATAAAAGGAATAAGAATAGGTAAAGAAGAAGTAAAACTATCACTATTCTCAGATGACATGATTATCTATTTGGAAGACCCAAAGAACTCCACTAAGAAGCTACTAGAATTAATACACAAATTCAGTAGCATAGCAGGTTACAAAGTCAACACAAAAAAGTCAGTAGCTTTCCTCTACACAGAAAACAAACACACTGAGAGAAAAGTTAGAGAAACAGTACCTTTTATGATAGCACTGAAAAAAATGAAATACTTAAGGATTAACCTAACTAAAGAAGTAAAAGACCTTTTCAATGAAAACTACATTACTCTGAAAAAAGAGATCTTAGAAGAGTTCAGAAAATGGAAAGATATTCTCTACTCCTGGATAGGAAGAAGTAACATTGTTAAGATGGCCATACTCTCTAAATTGTTATACATATTTAAAGGAATTCCTATCAAAATACCATCAACATATCTCACAGACCTGGAGAAATCATTCCTAAAATTTATTTGGAACCAAAAAAGACCCAGAATTGCAAAGACAATTCTGGGCAACAAACATAGAGCAGGAGGCATTACAATTCCTGACCTAAAGTTATACTACAAAGCTACAGTGATAAAATCAGCATGGTATTGGCAAAAGAGTAGACCTGAAGATCAGTGGAATAGATTAGAAGATGTAGAAGCAAATATAAACACACTCATCCACCTTATTTTTGACAAAGGGCGAAACACATTTACTGGAAGAAAGATTGTCTCTTTAACAAATGGTGCTGGAAAAATTGGCTCTCTACATGCTGAAAACTAAAACTTGACTCTAGTCTATCACCATGCACGAAAATAAAGTTGAAATGGATTAAAGATCTAAATATTCAAAGTGAAACATTAAATCTCCTGGAAGAGAAAGTGGGAGGAAATCTTGAAGACATCGGAGTAGGCAAAAAGTTCATGGACGGAAATCAAATTGCACGTTTAACACTTGAAAGCATCAACAAATGTGACCTCCTCCAGCTAAGAAGTTTCTGCATGTCAAAGGAAATCACCAACAGAGTGAAAAGATGACCCACAAATTTCAAAAAGATTTTAACTAACAAGTACTCAGACAAAGGTCTTCTATCTAGAATCTACAAAGAACTAAAAAACATTAGGTTTCCAAAATTCGAAGACCCAATCCAGAAATAGGCAATTGAGATGAACACACATTTCTCAGAGAAAAAAATTCAGCTAGCCTATAAATACATGAAGAAATGCTCCACATTGCTAGCCATTTGGGAAATGCAAATAAAAACAACACTTAGATGCCATCCCACTCCAGAAAGAATGGCTATCATAAAGAAATCAAGCAGCAACAAATGATGGAGAGGCTGTGGGGAAAAAGGAACCCTTCTCCACTGCTGGTGGGAATGCAGATTGGTGCAACCATTATGGAAAGCGGTGTGGAAGATCCTTAACAAACTGGAATTGGAAATCCCATTCAATCCAGCTAACCCTCTACTGGGAATCTTCCCAAAAGAACTGAAAACATCATACCATAGCGATATCTGTGCGCCTATGTTTATAGCAGCCCAATTTGTAATAGCCAAATGTTGGAAACAACCAAAATGCCCATCGTTCGAAAAATGGTTGAAAAAAATGTATTTTTATACAATGGAATATTACTCAGCTATAAAGAATGATAAGTTTGAAGACTTCATATGTAAATGGATGTATATTGAACATATACTCATTAGTGAAATAAATCAGACCTACATGTATAAATATCATATAGTCTCCCTAATATAAGAACTCTAATTTTTTTTCTTTCCTTACCAATGTCAATTGGTAGGTATGTCATGCCCACACTCTGTGCTCTGTATAACTATTGTGAGGACAATATACAGTGTGTCAACTGTTAAAAAAAAAAGGTTTATTGAAAGTGTTAATGTTCAATTGTATGATCAATCTTATATACCTACACCTATTAATCTAAACTGATCCGATGATGAAAATATGTAATATAACCATTGTTAAATTTAAAATAAATAAATAAATAAATACATATTTTTTTTTTAAAGAAAGATTACCTACAAGGGAAAAACAAGAGACTGATTACAGATGTCTAATCAGTGCAGCATGTGCCAGAAGACAGGGATGGGTAAATATCTTCTGGTCCTGAAGGGAAGTAACATTCAGTTGAAAATTATATACCTGCTAAATTATCACTGAAGACCAAGATATCTCAGACATGTGTGTCAGTGAAAGATCCCCTAAATGATATGCTTGAATTAGAAGGAAATTGCACCCATAAGGAAGGAGTGGGAGGAAGAAACTATGATGAATGAGCAAGATGATAGATCTGAGTAGGTATTACCAGTTGGACGTAAATAAAGGTAAAATACTAGACAACAATAAAATGAAAGTTGAGAGTGAAAAGATTAGAGGTGAGGCATTCTAAAGTCGTTGTGTTCTTTGAGAAGAAGGTAGATAGGTCTTTTCTTTTTGTGGTGGTGGTTTTGTATTTGAAACAGGATCTCACTGTATAGTGCAAGCTGGCCTTAAACTCACAGCAGTCCTCTTGTTTTAGCCTCCCAAGAGGTGTGTGTATGCTACCATTCTTGGCCTAGTATTTTTTATTTGAAATTGTTTATTGCATTCTAACAACAAACTGAAAAATAGAATGTAAACTAACAAATTAGTGGCAGGAAACAAATGGCATATAGAAATCCCAGTGTATTAGAAAGCAGGAAAAAAGATCCAAAGCATAGTAAATTAAAAAAAAAAACACAAAATAAGTTGAGAGAGATAAATATATTACTAACCATAATAAATATAAACAAATACTTCTCTGATTTTTAGAATGGATGAGAAGAGAAATCCTTTATGCTAGAGGTATAGACTGCACAAAATAGCGCAGAATAGTTGAAAGCAAAGAGCTGGGACAAGATACAATATAAATGCTAAACAAATGGAACATTATCTAGCATTGCTAACATCAGATAAAACAGACTTAGAGGCAAAAAAAATTTTCATAGAGAAAGAGGATTCTTACTTAATAATAAATGATAATGTATTTGGTACAGAGTCTCACTACACAGCTCAGACTCATAGTTATGCTCCTGTTTTCACCTTCCCAGCACTGAGATTTCAGGCCTGTATCACCATGGCTGGACTCTTGTCGTTGGCTCATTGTATCCCAGGGTGGGACTGGTGTGGCATTCAGTCTCAGAGATTGAACCACGGCCCTTAGTTGTATTTTTAATGCTGTTCACACATACCTAATTGATTTTACTACTCATTAATGTCCTAGCACCTGCTATTTAAAACACATTTCTAAGTCTCTCTGAAAGCCCCAGCAGCTCTAAGAGACACACTGTCATTCTGCAGTAATACCACCACAATGCTCGGGACTAGATCATATCTACATGTTTTAAAAATTAGTTTTTTGAGGCATTCAGAAATCCTACTAACTTCCAGCATAAGAAATGAACTTTGGTTTTGCCAGAGATCTGAGAAGAAATCATAAAGCTTCCTTACAAAGAGAACATTGAATTTATGACTTTGAAGCACAGAAATTTTATTAGGCAGTTCAGAGATTTTTGTGGACATGTATTTTCTTGAGAATAAAATCTTCTAGTTTAACCATTAGTATGTTGGATCATGGCCAAAATGTCCTAAGAACTTCCTATCAGGAAGTTCATTACAAACTGGGATTTGACACCTACTGTTACTGAAGGGGCTCTCCATTATGTAACTTCTCCAGCATTTTGCCAGCAACTATAATATATTAACGTCTTTCCTTCAGAGAAATTAGAAAGACTCCAGGGAATCACCAAAGAGGGTTGCTGTTGCTATTTTTTTTTTGTCTGTTTTTTTCCAAGAGGCAGGGAAAACAACTAAGACAATTCAAAAGTAAGAGATCTATGAGGGTTAATTTCAGAGTCCCAGTAACCACCTCTCTGTTCTTCTCTAACTGCAACTAACCCACAGAGCCCCTGTACCTCTCAACCAGCTGGCCAATGCCTGAAGTTGTAAAATTATAAGATCATTTTTGTGTTCATACCTTGTAAACCTTTGAGAAAGAGCCTTGCTTTCAATTTTATGACTCACTGGCTCCTCAGTCACTTGGCTCCATGTACTAACAGTGGTTGTACAGTTCAGTCTCAAAGCTGAAGCTGAATTGCTGTCAGTAATTTATTAACTAATTTAAGAGCTTACCATTTGTCAGACACTTATTTTAGCAATTTAGATTTATCTTCTCAGCTTGTTTTCACTTGAAACCAGTGAAGTAAATATTTTTATTATCCCCACTTTGAAGAAGAGGAACTTGAGGCTCAGAATTTAAGTCACTTCTCAATATTCCTCAGCTGGTAATTTTCTGAGTGGAGGTTTAATCTGACAATTTTTGATTGGAATTGGCATATTCAACCAGTACGGGATACTGTATTCCTTTCCATCGGAATCATACATGGGAGAATTTCATGGAGTGGGCATGACAGTGCCTGCCTGTAATCCCAGCATTTCGGAGGTGGAGGTAAAATGATGGCAAGTTTAAACCTATCCTGGGAATCGTAGTGAGGCTGACTCAAAATAAAAATGAGCTGGGGATGTAGTGCAGTGTAAAGGCCCTAGCTGCAATCCCTAGCACTAAAAAAATTGCTTCTTAGGCATTGGTATGTAAAGGAGTTTTTGTTTGTTTTGTGCTCCCCAAAAGTCAGGTACATAATAGTGGGTATCATACCTTGTGTGCATATGAACATTTAGGTGAGTTAATTGGACTCTATATGTAATTTTCAAAAGTAAAAATAGAAATCCACTGGCAGGGGAACCTTTGTTTTGCAGTGAACCTATTTGTGTATTAAACATTACACTTCTGTAGTATTTATTGGTTGGCACAAGCACTGCCATTTAAAGTGATTCCCTTATCATGATAATAATAACCAGGATTAGCCCTCATTGAATGGGTACCTGTTTTGTCCAGGGTCACAGAAGTCTTTGCTAGAGATCTGAGCTTTTCTGACAATGAGAGTTTAACAAACAAGAATGATAAATAGCCTTGGTGCAAATGAAGGAAGTCAAGGAAAAGATGGAAGGGTCTCTGGCCAAATAGAGAGGAAGTTCTACTGAGCTGGGATGCTGTGAGGAGGTGAACCCTATGAAAAATGGTAAGCTTCCAGAATGGGAGGTAAACAGGTGTTTTTGTTCACTGAGTATTTAGGTAATTGAGAATCAAATAGGAGAATGGATATTTAAATAAAACTTGTACATGTATGTTATATTATAGACACTCTGTTCACAATAGCCTAAAGTTGACAGCAGTTCAAATCTCCATGAAAAGACAAATGGATAAAAATAATGTAGTATTACTCTACAATGAACTACTCAGGAGTGAAGTACTAATACCTGCTGCATTGTGGATAAACCTTAAAACCCTGGAGAAGTGAAAGAAAGAGTCCAGGTTCAAAAGGCCACAGAAGTATGCGACTCCATCCAGAACAGGCAAATCCATAGAGACTCAGGGGACTGAAGCAGAGCCAGCAAGACAGCTTAGTGGACTAAAGGTGCTGCTTAGGAGGATGCTGAGATGGCAACTGAGATTGGGTGTGGGTGCGTGCCTGTACTCCCAGCACTTGGGAGGCTGAAAACAGGAGGATCACTTCAAGTCTGATTTGTTTAGTGAGACCCTATAGACTCTGTACTAAATAAGAGAGAAATAGAGAGAGAGAGAGAGAGAGAGAGAGAGAGAGAGAGAGAGAGAGAGAGAGAGAGAGAGAGAGAGAGATTAATGGTTGACTGGGCTGGGGGAGGGGAGGATAGTGAGTGACTGCCCAGTGGGTATCACATTTCCTTTTGGGCTGAGATGAAAATGTGCCAGAACCTGATGAGAGCTGATGGTTGTACTTAATGGCACTGAACTGTACCCTTCAAAATGGCTAAAATGTATATTTTACTTTATATGCATTTTACCACAGTTTTCAAAAAAGACAACCTGCCTGGGAGATAGCTCAGCAGCATAAGCACCTGCCTGGAAAGTGTAAGGTCCAGAGTTTGAGCCATGATTTTTAAAAAAAGAAAAAAGAAAGAGAGAGAGAGAGAGAGAGAGAGAGAGAGAAAGAAAGAAAGAAAGAAAGAAAAGAAAAGAAAGACAACCAATGGAGTTACTGCTGACTCAGGTGGAAGTCCCCAGGGAAACAAGGGTATCAAATTGCCACAAAGTGGAATGCTAAAAAAGGAGCAAAAGGGGGTCCTCTGTTGATAGGGAGAAACTAAAGGGAATGGTGATTCTAGGATTGTGAGGTTGCTGATTGTAAAGCCAGACTTCTTGCAGCCCATCCTGAGGACTGTGTTTGTGGTCTGGGGAGGGTGATGTATGAGTGATTTTTAAAAGTTGAAACTTGGAAGTCCAAGATTGGGCTTCCTAAAAGGATGACACTGGCCATAGTAGAAAGCCCAGGGACCTAAATATAATGTCCAGTGGTGGCGTGAAAAAGCAGGAGATGGCGCCCTGGCCTGGGGGCATCACCACAGTCCTCAGAGCTGCGGAGCAGCTGTCCCTTAGGCCAGTCTGTGCTCTCCATTGTGATCCCTCCCTCGCTCCCATCATCATTTCCTGTAAATGCTTCATCCTGCAGATAGGAAATCTTTATCTGCTTCCCTCTGGCCTGCTCCTCCCCACAGCTGAGACACCAGCTCCTGACTCAGAGCAGCAGTCAGAACCGTGAAACACACTGTCCCGGGCAGGCAGAATGTGACTTTCCACTTTCCATGTTCTAATTCCAATATAGATAACTGTTCTCTCAAGTATTAAATGCCTCATTTTTAGTGAATGAAGCTGATCAAGTAGGGGAACCCCAAGTGGCTATCTTTAGTGGCTAATCCAAAGAGCTGAGTGGCCCCACCACCACAAAATAAGTAAGAAAACAGTATTAAATGGGTATTATTACCATGGGAACGTCTTTAGAAAATGTGGTCTTTTCTTTCTTAGGATATCTTCTAGCACTGTTTTGATACTTTCTCTTTCAGAATAAAGTTAATATACATCCACATATGTATAGTCAACCATTTCTGGTATTGGAATCCATTTTTCAAGAGCAGTTCCTCAGGCAAGTTTCTCTCTCTTCTGGAGAGGCAGAAGTATGAGCTGGCACAGTGAGGAGAGCAAATGGGCATGGGTTTTGTGCCCTCTATTGCTTTTTCCTTGAGTTCCTCTTCGTATCTCTGCACAGGTTGGCACCACGTCCTGGAGCCCTATTCCACTCTACCCTCTTCTCCTCAAGGTCATCTCCCGTTTATTCTTTAAAACACAGCTCCAAAGTAATTTACTCCATGACTATCTCTTCTTTCAGTACTAGGAATTGAACCTAGAGAATATTGATCTACATTCCTCTCCCCTCTTTTTGGGACAAGTTCTCATCAGGTTGCCCAGGCTGGCCTCAAATTTACAATACTCCTGCCTCAACTTCCCAGCTCATTAGGATCATAGGTGTGCACCATTGTGCCTTGATCATGAAATATTTCTTGACCACTCTAGTCTGGCTAGAAGCCTTGTCTGAGTGCCTTCTGACTCACCAGTAGCCTCACTCCCAGCACACCTTGGTGATCTTATCTCTGTGTCTCCTCCTAGACTCTAAGTTTCATGAATCCCAGCTCTACTGCTTCTCAGCTGCATGGACTCAGTTAGCTTAGTAAATTCAGTTTTCCCATTTGTAAAATAAGTATGATCATTTCAGTTGTTTTGGTTATTAAAATTCGGCAAATATCTGAACAATGCCTAGAACATATATAGTCAATAAATAAATGAGCTATAATAATGCATAATCATTATTACAACTATTATTATTTTTTCCATTCTTAGGGTCTATTGCAAATGAAGTGGGCACTCAGCTGGGTGGTATGATGTGGGGCTTGATTAATATGCTTACCATGATTAACCTAGAACTATGCTGGGCCATCAAGCAGTGGCCAGCAGCTTGTGTCCTGACCCCATGAATGGCAGCCAGTCCAGACTGAGATGTGTGGTGAGTGCAAAAGACCCATGTTGAAGGCAGGGCGTGAAGTACCTCATAACATTTACACTGATTCCATGTTGAAAGGACAAGGTTTTGGGTGTTTTGGATTAAATAAGATATATTCTTAAAAATTATCTTGCCCAGTGGCTGGGGAGATAGCTCTATGGCATAAGTGCCTGACTGGCAAGTGCAAGGTCATGAGTTTGAATCCCCATCCTGCAAAAAAAAAAAAAAAATCTTTCCTGCTTATTTTTATTTTTTAAAGATGAGATTATAAAGGAATTTGAAATTATATGTGTGATTTTGCTACTTGTGTGCAGGATGGCACAGATTTAGATGTCCCAAACCTGCTATTAACAGAATAAATCTTTGCACAACCTCATTTACACCTAAGTATGATGTGAGTTTTAGGGATGTGGATAATTCATTTAATGCAATGATCTGTTGACAAAGGTACATCCAGTGGGGTGGGGGTGAAGCCCAGTTCTAGAGCACTTTTCCAGCATGATAAGACTCTGGGTCAGAGCCACAATACTAGGATAATTCATCCAGTCAATTTGTAAAAGCTTTTGAATGAATAGTGAATAATATAATGTACAGAAGTACGTAGAAAAGGGACTAAAGCTTTCTGGGGATTTTCTAGGTTCGCCGTTTACCTAATGTTCAAGAATTGCATCAGTGGCAGAAGAAACTCTGGGAGGAAAAGCACATTCACCAGCAAGTGCAAATGTTCTGGGCCAAACAAGAACAAAAAGGTCAGTTGCTGGGTTTACAGCCTTAGCTTATTCAGAAAAATCCTGATTCTTATTCTAGGCTCAAGAAGGAACCCCTCTGAAATTTCAGAAGGGTCTTGTGTATGCACAGAGTTCAGTCTGTGTACAAAGGAAGTGGCTCTGTGTTAGGATTCTTCTCTGGAATAACAATGTTAATATACTTCACATGGCTGTTTCCTTCCCTCAAGGACAGCTTCAGTGTTACCTTCTATCCTCAGGTTGTAATTTTTTTCATCTTATGTGTTTGGTACAGGATCTTATTACACAGCTCAGATTTGTAGTGATCCTCCTTTTTTTTTTTTTTTTCAGCCTCCGCAGTGCCAGGAAGGCATGCACCTCCCCACCCAGACTCTGTTGCCAGTTCAGCATGTCTGGGGATAGGAGGTTCCAGGGTGGCATGTAGGATGGGGGATTGAATCCTGGTCACTGCACTTGCCAAAGCAGGCATTTAGTATGTTGGGCTATCTTGCTGGCCCTTGCAAGTTTTAATTTTTTAAGCTACGTGACATCAAGAATGATTAATTATTTTGAAAACACAGTGTCTATCAGTGTGAGAGGTAGTTATTCTTCAAGTCATTGTGTGCCTGAATTTAAATGGTGTTTTATGTTACCTTTCTTTGTTAGTGCTAATTTTATGCATCATTTTGACTGGGTCCCTGGGTGCCCTGATAGCTGGTAAATTTTATTTCTGGTTATAGCTGTGCTGATGTTTCCAGAATATAAATACGAATCTGAAGTGGTGGACTGAACAGAATAGCTCTCCCTAATTTGAGTGAGGGCCTGAATGAGAAAAAAAAAAAAGGCCAGGAGGTTTGAATGAACTGTGCCTGACTACTGGAACTGGTCTCCTGTCTTTGTGTTCCTTGTTCTCAAGCATTCAGACCTGGACTGGGACCTATACCACAGCTGTCCAGCTGTCAGACCTTTGAACCACACCACCAGCTTCTCTAAGTCATCAGCTTGTAGACAGCACATGGTTAAGTCTTCCTGGGCTCCACTATCTTGGAAGAATACTTTACAGTGAATCTGTTCTTTTTTCTTTTTGTATTTTTAAGGGAAGGATCTATAGGGTGTTCAGGGTCTCGCTACTAGATTGGACTTGCAGGGGCCCAGCAGGATGGCCCAATGGTCTAAAGCGCCTGCTTAGGAAAGCTTAGGCGGCTGCAGGGACTGTGGTTTGATCCCTGGCACCACATGCTGTGCCAGCCCTGCCCTCAGGGCAGGCTGAGCCGGCCATAAAAATAAACAAATAAACAAACAAAAGTTCTGAAACAAGAAAAAAAAATTCTTTAGATTGGACTTGCAGTGATCCGCCTGTTTACACCCTCGCAAGACCTGAGGTTATAGGCGCGCACCACCATGCCCAGTCTTAATTGCTGTTTCAATGAGCCCCTGGGACAAAGCCAGCAGGGCAAGCCCTGAGATTGAGCTCCCAGCCCCTGCACCTGCTTGCAGGCGCTTTAATCAGCTGAGCTATTTGGTTGTTTCTTCATCAAATTCTAATACACCTTTATTTTGATATAGGGGCTAGCCTGATAGCCCAGTGGACTAAAACACCTGCTTTGGCAGAACACAGCAACTGGGGTTCAATCCCTGGCATGGATTTCCAGACCTGCCCATGGGACTCGCTAAGACAGTGATTGAGACTGGCAGTGCTGGCATGTGCCTGTAATCGCAGCACTTTGGGAGGCTGAAAACAGGAAAATCACTACCAGTTTGATCTACATAGTAAGACCCTGTAGATCCTGTATCCCCTGTCCTAAATGGATATTAAAAGAAAAGAAAGCACAGACACGAGGTATAAATAATATGAAGTATCCATCACGTCATATGCAAGTGTGAAATTTTTCTCCTATTTATCTTCATTCCTTTTAAACTTTAAGTTACTACACATCCACATTAAGAAAGCTGAAAACAGAGACCAAAAAGGAGGGAAAACCAGAAATCCCACCATGATCAATATTTTAATATTTATCCTACAACAGGCCATTTCCAATACAGAACAACACAGTACAAACACACACATATATATTCATATTTTATTAAAATTGGAGTTATGTATATATTCTGTTATATACTTACTGTTCCTTTGGCTTTAAAATTCTCTGAATATCATTCTGGTTAGTAACGAGACAATAACGTCATGATGTTTAACAGCTGTGTGGTACAGATATAGCATCATTTAGTTAAACAATGGTGTGGATGGAGATTCATCTGTTTTCAAGTGAAAAAAAATCAAATTGCAGAGCTGTGTTTTTATCCATATTTAAAAGTATGTACACAGGGGAAACTGGGATGTCTAAATAGTATGAGAATCAGTGGTAGTTAGCTTGGGGAATCTGGACTAGATGGGAGTTAGTATCCTGCTGGAATCTTTTAGATAAACACATAATACTTTATAATTATGAAAGTTTACACAGTATTTCTTTGAATCTTGTCACAACCCAGCCTGTCATGAACCCACTTCCCCTCAGTGGGCTGCAATCCTCAGTACCTCAGGTCTCTCCTGTTCTTTCCATGAGACACATAAGAGTCCTCAGCTCAGGCTTCCATAGTTTTTCTTCCCTTATGTCACATCACACTTCCAGCTCTTCTGTGGCCCTCTGTTTTATTCTTACAAGTGGGTGATTATATCCTCAGAGAGGTAGCCCTAGCTAGCTATACTGTCTAAAGGGACAAGAAATCAGTTTATTGAGAAACCTTAAGATGTCATGGTCCAAACAAAAACTTTATTTTCTTTGCAGAAACTGCCTTCAGCCCTACTCTCTTGGATCCCTCTTCAGTCCCTTAGTGGCATATTGGGTGGATTCTATGCATTTTCTCTAGGCTCTGACTTCATAAAGTCCAGTCTACCTAAAACACCTTAGTCTCAGATCAGTCTAATGCTCACCACTTGGGGACAGCGAGAGAACTACTGAATCTTTTATGATTCCTCTTCCTCCTCGGGATCTATTCTCCTGTATTCTAAATGTCCTGATTTTGATCAGTGTACCCAGGTTTGATAAGAAATTCCCTCATTCTTAAGACATATGCCAAAGGTTTGAGGAGTCAAGGGACTTCATATGCAGCTTATTCTTAAATGATTCACAAAAAGTGTGCAGTACACACATGTGCATACATACAGAATAGATTGCAAATGTGGAATATAAGAATTGCAAATCTAGAAGCTCTTGGTGCAATTACTCTATCACAGCTTTTTCACAAAGTCACAATTACCTTCAGTTTTAGGTTAAAATTTGAGTGTTTTCATCTCCAGAGATTGAGGCTTTATTGCCTTGGGATGAGATCCTGGGACCGGGCATCACTGGCAACATACTGGTTCCCAGACTTTCTAAAATGCTGTGTCCTAGAGCCCTCTGGGCCCTGAGCGCTGGATAGCTTGATGAGCCTTAATGAGGAGTGAGAGTACATTTGCCTTAGCTTCCTTGGCATTAATTAAATGTCTTCTCCACTGGAAGGTAAACTCTGAGGACAAAGACCTGCTTGGCCTGATTCACTTTCCAAAACAGAGCCTGACTCAAAGGGAACATTCAATAAAATTTTGCTGAATGTGTGAGTGAGTGAATGAATTAACAAATGAATGGAGCTATGAAGCTTAAGTGAGTCATTATGCACAAATGCTTGGTGGAGAGTAGAAAGAACACCTTGCATTATCAGCCCCAGTATCTCTCATAAATAAACAGCTTGAACAATTATTGCCACTTGACTGGCTCGGCCCAAGCCTGTCTTCCTCACACAACTGTTTCATTTCACTTCCAAATTGGAAGACAGTCAGGGCTATAATCAACTTAAAGGTCAAGGGAAGTACAGTGTGCACATTCATTGCTGTTGTTCCATATTCTTTGGAGTTGATTAGCTGATTGATTGATTTGACTTGCTATGGTGCAGGGAGAGTAGAGCAGATGGGCTGTGGTCATCAGCCAGCTGGGGAGCGGGGTACAGACTGCCTCATTCCAGTTGCCTGTGGCCCCATGGCCTGGCCACCTTCCAAGGCTCCAAGACACTTTCTATGCAAGCCACATCTTTAGGAAATGTTCCAATGTGAACCAGGTTGTAAAAGTTCCATTTCTGTTGAGACTATGAAATGGCCCTGGGGCAAAAAATCCAGTTCTAACAACTGTCCCCAAATATGTAGTTAGTTCAGAAGGCAGGGCCTGGAGTAGCAGTGGTGGGAGAGTGCTTGCCTAGCCTTGCAAGGCTCTGGGTTCCATCCCCAACATCACACACACACGAAATGTCAGGAAACATTGAGGGGCAAAGAACCAAATGTGAGTGCTGTCCAGACAGTTCTTTAGAATCTGTTTATATCTAAACTGTCCCCTAAAATTCTCATGTGTTTGAAAGATTGTTTGTTCAGGAGGGTACAATAGCTCATTTGCTGTTAGGAGATGGGCCTGGGTTCATTGGCTTGTGACCTGGAAGGGTGTACTCTATCCCTGCTCCTCTCTCTCTCTCTCTCTCTCTCTCTCTCTCTCTCTCTCTCTCTCTCTCTCTCTCTCTCTCTCTCTCTCTCTCTCTCTGCCAGGCACTTCTGACATCTTGTTTTCTGACTTGAAGCTAAACAACCACAGGCTAAAACTGTGAGCAAAAAAGAAAGTTTTCCTCTGTTTAGTTGCAGTTGTCTGGTATTGTGTGCTCTAATGGGAGAGTGACTAAGACAGGCTCCTAACTACCACTTCTGTCCATGTGACTCTGACTCAATTCACTTCATCAAGCCTGTTTCCCATGCACAAAATGGGACCAAAGTAATACAAAATGGGACCAAAGTAATACATGCCTCACACAGTTATTAAGGGACTCTAAAAAGTGATCCTTAAGATGAATTGTAGACATAGTTTGCTTAAATGTTGGCTGTTATCACAATGGTATTAAGATTGTCTGTGTGTTTCTGAACAGTCTTGGGTTGGTTTTCTGTGAAAGCTCTAAGCTCCATAGGGTTCCATATTTGTTCTGTTTATCATGCTTCCCAAGCTATGTACAGAGCCTGGGCTAGAGTACATCTCTCACATACTTATGTGGAGGAGGAGGTTCTGGGCTTTATTTCACGGAGGAAGAAAATAGAGACCCTAGAGGGTGGAGACACTTGCTAAGGTTACACAACAATAGAGAACCCTCCGGGCTAGGGCTGAGGTCTTCCCTTTTTCTGTTCAGGACTCCAAAGGATCCCAGGAGAGATGATACATAGACATCCCCCCTTGATGCTGAGGCTCAATCCCAGAGCACTGTGATGCTAGGCAAGCCCTGTACTGTTGACAGCACCCCAGGCCACAAGGTGCTGTTTGAATCCTGCCATTGGACCCTAATGGGTCTTGTCCTAGGATGACTTTTCCTCCTCCTCTTCTTCTTCTTTCCTCTTCTTCTTCTTCTTCTTCTTCTTCTTCTTCTTCTTCTTCTTCTTCTTCTTCTTCTTCTTCTTCTTTATTTAGTGCAAGGTCTATAGGATCTACAGGTCTCACTACACAGATCAGACTTGCAGTGATTCTCTTCTTTTCAGCTTCCCAAGCACTGGGATTATAGGTGCACACCACCATACCCTGTCTCAATGGCCATTTCAGGGTGCCCCAGGGGTGGGGCTGCCATGGCATGCTGGGGATCAAACCACTGGCCTCTGCTTTTGCCTAAGCAGGGGCTTTAATCTGCTGAGCTCTCTGGCTGACCCTCTAGGACTCTTCCTGAATATAACATAAAGAATGTCAGATTTTTCAGTATCTGGGGGTGGGGGTTATTATCATCTAGAACTGAGGATTATTGCTTGCTGCTTTGTGTTTTTTCTAACTGAGGTGTCCAGGTAGTTGGAGCTGAGTTATGCTGAGCAGGGTGCAACTTGGTTCCTGCCAAGTGAAGCAGAACTTTTTGGTTTCTTCTGGTATCATCACTCTGAAAAGAAGCATTCTGTGTAGCTCATGTGCTACAATGACTTTCTATTTTCAATACTATGAATCTGGGTTGTGGGGGGAGGGGGTTAGAAATGTATTTTGCCAGCTGAGACAACATTGTAATTATAGCCCCAAAGACCTCTAGCTTATGCTAGTTCTCCTTAATCCTTGCAGTAAAAAGTAGTGTGGAATCATTACAAAGGAGAAGTTTTCAATTTCATTTAAAAAATTTTTCATCTATGTACAAATTCAGAAAGCAAACATCTTTTTAAAGTGTTGCCATTCTGTCTGTATTATGCTCTGGTAGTTACAGTATAAATAAATTTTGCCAACTTCATTTCTTGGAGCAACTTCCTTGCAGACAGGAGGTCTGAGGGAGAGTAACTTCAGCTGTTAGGGTAGAATCCTGGTCATATATAACTGGTCTTATGTTACACTGAGTCAGAGGCCACAAGTCCCAAACAGTATTTTTTTCTAGGACAGAAGTAGTGTGAAGTTATTCTCCAGTCTCTGTGCATCAGGACAGATGCAAGAATTATTTTTAAATATGCATGTTAAGAATTTCAGCCAATGCAATTCAAAAGAAGATACCTAACTCATTTTCAAGAAGTGGTCACAAAAATATTATCTTGATTCATAGCATATTTTTTATTTCAGGTAGCTAGCAATTGTTGTTAAATGTAAATGAATGGTTATTTACTTGGGAACCTAGTAGAAGCAGGGAGCAAGAAACCATAGAAATTGTTCCCATTGCATCAGATACATATACACACATATAATATCTGATAAAGTTTTTATCATGCATAATTTCATATATATGTTCAAATAATCTGTAAATGACTAGCACATTATTTTTTTTTTTAAAAAGAAAAACAGGGAGCTGGGGAGATGGCTCCGAGGCACAAGTGCCTGCTGGGCAAGTGCAAGGTCGTGAGTTTGAACCCCAGTCCCACAAAAAAAAAAAGAAAAACAGGGAGATAGGCCACCTGTTTAAGGAATTACTTTTTTTTTTCTTTTGAATTACTTATTCTCTACTTCAGTGTTTCATAGTAATTATGCAAATATCTGCAATATACTTTTAATCAAAGTATGGTAACTGGGTTAAGATTAGGGAAAAATCAGAGCCACTTAACACAATAAACAAAAATATCCAAGACCTATGTTTGCTAGAGATTTTTTTTTTTTTTTTTCAATTTTAAGATACATTGGTCAAGGCCAGCTTGAACTGTACAGCGAAACCCTGTCTCAAAAAAGACAAAAAAAAAAAAAAAAAAAGATACATTGGTGCCTCAGTTTATGAACTGTAATTCATTTCCAGATTCTGGAAAAGATGACCATGTTTATGTTCCTGCAGAAATGATAGTCACAGTCATATCCACTACCCAATGCAGAATTCACAAGCAGCAAGAAAATTTTGCCAAACACTTACATTTGCAAGCCAAATTGTTCACAAACAAAAGCATTTGTGAACTTGCATACCACTGTATTTAACAAAAGTTCTATACATTCAAGAAAAATGTGCTCGGGCCTAGCAGGATGGCTCAGTGGTCTAAAGCGCCTGCTTAGGAAAGCTTGGGCAGCTGCAGGGACCGCGGTTCGATCCTCCAGCACCACATGCTGCATCAGCCCTGCCCTCAGGGCAGGCTGAGCCGGCCATAAAAATAAATAAAAGTTCTGAAACAAGAAAAAAAAAAAAATTAAAAAAATTCTTAAAAAAAAGAAAAAAGAAAAAAGAAAAATGTGCTGATTTAATAAATGTACCCACATATTGTGTAATCTTAACAACCAAGTATACCCATTACCACCCACAGTTACCATTTGAGTGCATGTGTGGTGATGTCACTTAAAATCTGTTCTTGCATTAAATTTCAGGTGCATAATACAGTGTTGCTAATGATGGTTACAATGCTCTATATTAGATCCCCCAAATTTGTTCATCTTATAACTAAAATTTTGTACCCTTTTGCCAATACAGAGGTTTGTTAGAGACAAGACAAAGAGAAAAAAATGATCGGTTGCATAATTCAGTGTACACAGGGAAAAACAAAACAATTGTCAGGGAAATGTTGGGCCCTTCCCTCACTTATTATGCAGTGTCAACAATGTTCTCAAATACGTTCTTGCAATACATGGAAATATGGCTCTGAACTTCTTAGAAGCCACATCAATAAAGGAAATAGGATATTCATGGTTTATTGTGTCCTTAAGATTAAAAAAGTTTCTTAGAAGAATACTCTTTCCTGCAGCTGAGATAGCTATATTTTTCTCCCATAAGGGGGACAGCAGGCTACACAGTGAACAGTGGCCTTTCTTTTAGTGTAATATCAGGCTTCTTAGAAGAGTGTTTACTTCTACAAGGAAAACATGAAATCCTGAGGTAAGAAATAGAAGCCAGGGAAATTTCTCTCCCTATCAAAAAATATAACAGTTCAAGTTCTAGCTAATAGAATTTTCCTACAGATGAAATGATGTTTGTGAGCTGGGGCTCAGTGGTAGAGCACTTGCCTAGCAGCAAAACCCTGTGTGCCCTCTCCAGTACCACACCAAAAGACAGATGTTCCCTAAAATAAGCACCTCTTTTTGACCACACCACTTGCTTGAGACCTTAGGATGCTTGCGGGTACTTGGTTCTTTCCTTCCTACAGCATGTCACTGGGTGTATCACTGAGAGCAGAGTAGGCTGTCTGCACCTAAGGAGTAGTGGGGAATTACCAAGCATGTACCTTATGTATCAGTGTCATCCACGCAATTGCTTTCACAAAGAGATGATATCTTCATCACCATGGTGCAGATGAGGAAACTGGGCCTGGGAGGGTGTTTGGGGAGAAACCAGATATTTCAACCCAGATCTGTCTGATGCCAACTAAGTGAAGACCATTCAAAAACACATAGGAGATTTTGGCCCAATGAAAAACCTCTTAATAGGGGACCTGGGGCATGCCTCCACCCTCATGATAATGCTGAAATGATGGAAGACTGCAGGTACAGGGAACGGCCAAGTCCCCAGTGCAAAGGCTGCAAGATCTACACTTTGTTTTCACAGACATTTTTCTTAGAGCTGGAAGCCAAGAGAAGAATGGGAAGAATATACCTGCCAGTCTAATCTGTTATAATCTCTTCCATCCAGTCACCTGCCCAGCTGCAGAGGAGGAGCAGATGAGGTCATTGTCACCAAAGAGGTGATTCAGGAGCAGAGATTGTCCTGTTCTAGCCTGTGGGTCAGAACATGAGTTCTAACATTAGCAGAGCTCTTTTGTGACCAATGAATATAATCTCTCCTACAACAAAATACGTCCAATGTTCAGTGACTTACTTTTTAGAGACAAACCACACTATCAAGTGTGGCAGACAGTAAAATTTTTCACACATATATCATTATACAAATATTTATACACAAAAGACATATTTATATAGTAATACATACATTGCACTGTAACATCTATAACATTTTTTCTTCACTTAACAATATATCATTAAAATCTGTTCATAACAGTGCTTACAGATCTGTCTTACTTTTTATTTTTATTTTTATTTATTTTTTTGTCTTACTTTTTAATAGCTCTGTAAAATGATAGATCTATACCATGCTTTTTTATTTTAACTAATCCCTGCAAATGATTATTTACCTTGTATTACAACCAATGCTTCATAAATACTTTTGTGGATATAGTTTTGCTTATTTATAGAATCATTTCTGTAGAACAAATTCCTAGGAAGTGAAACTGCTGGGCCAAAGAACATGCATATATTAAATTTAGATAGCAGTGAACAAGTTATCCTCTAAAAATGTTGCATTGATTTACATTTAATCCACCATACTACTTTTGAAAAGTGATACCATCTTTGTGCTTCATTTTCTCTACTTGAAAAATAAGAACTATACCTCAGACATAATTCTAAATGAAGTCATTGTTTTGATAATACCATAGCTCTTTAGGAAGAAATATATCTGTAAATTTAAGTACTCATTGTTACTTAAATGTTTTTCTTTCCTATTTCCTCTAATTTTAGTTCCTTCTCCATTTTAACAAAAGAAGTAAAAATTTGATTAAGAAACTTGGTGTTATTTCAAACCTTAATGTTACTTCTGTTGATTCTATTTTTAAGATTCACCATGGAGGGAGAGTTGTTTGAATAACATCATTTCATGCCTATTTTTTTCACTTGAAATTTGCAAAAATATGCACAGCTAAGACATGCCTTCTATTTGAAATGTCTGGATATACATACTCTTCTGCTGAGATTATGAAGTAAATTAAGCTAGCTAAGCAGGTGTATGTCTGCAGTCCCAGTTAGTCTGGAGCTCCAGGTCCAGGGATTGCTTGTGCCCAGGAGTTCAAGGCTAGCCTGGGCAATAGAGTAAGACCTTGAAACTCCATGTCTTAGAAGAAGGGAAGGAAGGAGGGAATAATAGGAAGAAAGGAGGGGAGACAAAAAGTAAAATGAAAGATTTCCTTTTTTGAGGCTTACCCAAAAAGTGCATGATCCTAAATTGAAGTTTTATGTAAATGAAAGCCCCATTAGTTCCTCACTCTTACATCTGATTGTTTAGTGTGCGTCTTTACAATTGTATAGATGTAGAAGGATTTTATAGAAATCTAGATAAATTGGCAACCTCTCAAAAGTTCATGACCAGGTTGTACTGTTTCCCATTTCTCCCCTTGGCAGCCTTTTAATCTTTCTGTGACTCTGTATAGCAAGAAAATGGCAATACTAATATTTGTAACCATCCTTTGGGGTTTTAAAATTAGTTTTTGCTTTTGTTTTTTGCAGTGATGGAGATGAGCCCAGGGTCTTCAATTAGGCAAATACTTTAGCACTGAGCCATAGATACAGTCCCTTGCATGTGTGTGTGTGTGTTTAATGAGGATTAAATAAACTGGAATAGTGTCTGCCTCCTAATAAGTGATCAATAAAAGAAAACTATTATTCATGTTCAATATATGGTTAATATATGCTATTATGAAGCATCTTGGCTTTGGGAGTCTACTTGTTATAGTCATGGTCATGTGTAAGTGACTCCTGCTCTTGAGGTCAAATGTCCAGTGTTACACGGGAGAAATTAGGACCTGTCACTTAGCTTCCGTGAGAAAATACCTAAGTATGGTGTTAAACAGAGGCTGGCATAAACCATCAGTATCTGTTGTCTGGTGTCTGGTTTTAGTAACATTTTAAAGATGTAAGCAAAGTGAAGTTTCTATCCTAAGTAAGGTAGCCACAGAAGTGGCATGTGGGCTGGCTTTAGATGAGAATTTATAAGGGTGTGTCAGGCTACATGCCAGAGAAAGTGATTACAAGAGTTTTTTCTTGGTAGAGAATGTGTTAAAACCATATCAGCAAAGCCCTAATAACTGCAAGAACCTAGTAATAACTTTGGATTCAAAACTTCCTTTGCAAGGATTTTCTACTAATGTAGTCTCATTTGAATTAAAATGTAGAGGTTCTGAGTTCCTGGCCCAGATATACAATTGAGTAGCTAGACAGGTTTTGCCTTCTACTTAGGGAAATGGAAAGGATTCCTCAGGAAGTGCTTATAACAACGTGTTAGGTATTGCTGTAGAATCTTTTGCCTGCTAGCAGAAGGTCTCTTCTGAGTAGCTAACAACTTTGGGAAACCTTTGCTGTTGTCTGGCTGGGTGTTACTGAGTTTGGGGCTTTGATTTGACAGTTAAAGGCAAGAACAACAGGTGGGGCACACTGCTAAATCAGGGAATGGTGCCCAACAGTTGAGGGCCAGAGAATAACTCTGGAAGTTTCAAGGTTGGGGGAGAAGAACTGAGTGTGGAATGGCAATTTAAGAGAGTTTAAGGGAGGCTAAGGTCTTGCAAGCCCCTGGGCCTGGTCTCTAGCACTGAAATTAAAAAGGAGAGGGAGAAAGACAAAGACAAATGAATCCAGGCAAGACTGGAAGAAAGAGTAGAGATGTTAAGAGGAGACCAGGAGAGCTGTGTGTCATCAGGCATATATTTGAGAAGGTAGGAAAGCACATGCTCTGCAGTGAGGGCTACCTCCTATCGTCATGTGGGAGTCAGTCATTCCAAGAGATGACCCTTTCTGAAAAAAAAAAAAAAACCCTGGAACTTTGGCAAGGGTTTGCACCTGACATGTCATGTCTCATCCTAGCCCCAGGACACTGCTGTCTGTCCTCTTAGCTGCCAAACGCTGGATGCCCAGGAAGATTCCTGCCCTCAGGAAAGCTATGGTTTATTGAGCACCTACACACCAGGCATTTATATTATTTCCAACCTTCATAGCAAATTGACTAAGGAGAAAGTTTTATCATTGTCATCCTTCAGGAGAGGAGTCAGAGGTGAATCACTTACCTTGGGTCATGCAGCTATGGAGTGGCTGATCTGAGAACACAGAACTAGCATGATACACCTAGCCTCTGTTGGGTTATAGGATTGACTATTCTAGTTGCTTGACAGATTCTATTTATGTAATGCACTCAACCTGGTCACTAACTAATAACTTCTAAGTGACTAGTTTTTTGTGTCTCTTGGGATTTCAATGCTTTGTTTGGTTTATTGCCTATGGAGCACAGTAAAATGTAAGCTCTCTGGAAGTAGTAAGCTTTTGTTTCCTTCATGTTGTTTTCTTTGCTCTGTTCTCAGCACCTGGAACTATACCTGCACGTGAAAGATGCTCAAGAAGTGATGTTGGGTGAACGGGTGTGTGTTGCAGACTCCTTGACCAAACACTATGGATCAAGCCAATCTAAAACAGAACTTTCTCTAAACAAACAAAAGAAAATATTTGTTTACATTAAATAGATAAATTTAGAAAGTCTAGGGAGCTTGAGAGTTAGCTCAATTGTTTAAGCACCTGATTGGGCAAGGCGTGTCAGGTACAGGGGACCCCAGGTTGATCACCAGCTCCACATGCCTTACCAGACCTGTCCTTAAGGCAGCCTGAGCCAGCCAAAAAAAAGTCTACTGCACTATGAACCCAAAGTACTTTTAATAGTGACTATCTCTTAAGTGGTAATGATATAGGTCATTGATTTTCCTGCTTTTTTCCTAAAATAGAAGTGGTGATGATTGACTTTCTTTCTTTTCATTATATATATTTTCTATACTAACAAAGAATGCTCACATTCACCATGTGCCTACTATGAAGTAGTCATTTACTCCATATAGTAACTCTAACTGATCTTCACAACAACACTTTCAGGTGTGTGTTATGTGGTTTCTGTTTTCTGAATGAAGAAACTGAGGCACAGAAAAGGTGAACAATATACCCAGGGCTACACTGCAAGAAAGTAGCAGAGCCAACCGGGCCCTCCATCTTCCCTGCTTCATTATGCTGCAATGCATGGGTGGTATTTATGGGGCTAAAACACCTAGGAGAATTTGTGGGTTTCAGTTTCCTATGAAGCCTGTCCGGACCCAAACTTGGATTTTACTGACAAGAGTACAAGGCACAGACTCCTTTATGCCTATTAGCCTGGCTTAAAGCGTAATGATACTGCCTGCCAAATCACCCCGCCTCCTCTCTGTGAGTACTGTTGACACACAGGGCTCATCCTTGGAATCTAAATTTAGGATTGAAGAAGCTAAAATGTCTTGCCAATTTTGAGATTCAACCCTCATTAGCCCAGAACATGGAAAAATTTAAAGGCATAGAGCTATGGAGGGCAGATATTTAAAAGATCAGAGTGATTCTTTTCAGTATAATTAAAAACCTATACCCTTATCAAAGAAATACATTCTCATTATGAAAAATGTAAAAAAATATCGAGATCTAAAAAGGCCACTCACTATTTCCAAGGCCTTGGAAAACTATTCAAATTTGTCCCATCCATGCAGAAGGGAGGTGGTAGAGACTGAGGAATCTTGCATGTGATCTTTGTTGCAGGGTGCATTGGAATTGCCTCATCTGCTCTCATGGCATCCAGAGATTTGCAATTTAAGAGGCTTCAAGGGGACACTTGTCAGCTGTGCAGGAAAAGAAGTTAATAATGGTAGAAATGTCAGAATCCTGAGGCCTGCTCTGAATCTCTGGCTGAATATTTCCTAATAATGCACATGCCCTTTCTGATTGTTCATCTGATATTTCTTTTTCCATTTATATATTTGGTACAGGGTCTCACTACACAGCTCAGACTCATAGTGATCCTCTTGATTTCAGCCTCCCCAGTACTGGGACTACAGGCATGTACCACCATGCCTAGACTTAGTCACAGGCCCAGTGCAGCAAGGGGGTGGGGGTTGTGGGTGGTGTGGAATGCAGGGATCAAACCCTGGTCCCTGGGCTTGCCAAATCAGGTGCTTAGTCTGCTGAGCTATCTCTCTGGCCTTGATAATATGTAAAATGAAATTAACACCTCCGCCTTAAAGCTCATCTGAAAAGAGTTTGAATCTAAACAAAATAAAACAACCTAGTGCTCACCTACAAACTCTTACTGACTTTAAATAAGCTACACTCCAAGTTTCTATTTATTTACATAAGGAAAATAATAAAAGTGCCCTCCTCACTGAATCCTAGGAGTTGGAAATGAGATCATGTGTATAACCTACATTAGGTTTTTGTTGCTTTGGGACTATTATCAATGCATTGAACATCCACACGCAGGGTTTTATGTAGACATATGTCTTTGTTTCTCCTAGGCACATACTTTCAAGTGGAATTTCTGGGCCATATGGTATCTCTAGGGTTTACTGTCTGAAGAACTGCCAGATAGGTTTCCAGTGCAGAGTATGAGAGATTCCTGTTCTGTCCTTGCCAACTCTGTTGGCTGAATTATAGTAATCCTTGTGGGTATGAAGCAGTACCTCATTGTGGTCTGATTTCTGTTTGTCCAGACAAGCAGTACTGTTGAGTATCTTTTATGTGCATGTTAGCTATTCATATTTCTTTAGAGAAATATCTACTCAGGTCCTTAGCCCTTTTTTTCCCTTGTCTCATTTTTTTTCCTTCAATTAGATTTTATTGGTACATTTTAGATAGACATAGTGATTACATTCATCATAGAGAATCTGTACCTGTACATGGTAGAACCTGTTTCTTTTCTTTGTCCCATTCCCCTATCTTCTCTTCAACTCCTCCTTCTTCCCCATTTGCAAAATATTTGGTTCTACTTTTTCCTCCTTTTCTCATTTTTTACTATTCCTTTCTTTCATTTCTCCCACCCCTTTCTTGGTCCCATCCCCAGTGAAACATTTCTTCCTGTGTCTATTATACACTTCACAATAGCTGTATCATATCCCTCACAATATCTATTATATGCTTTGGTCCATATTTATACTTTTGGTTTCTCATACCACAGGAGGAGTGTGTTAATTACACATGCGTGTCCAGTTTATTTCACTTAAGCATCTCAAGATTCATCATTTACCTAAAAATGTCTCCAGCTTTTTGTGTCTGTGTGTGTGTGTGTGTGTGGCAGAGTAGTTCTCTGTTGTATATAAAAAATCCACATCTTCTTTATCCACTCACCAGCTAGTTGATGAGCATTTGGGTTGTTTCCAAGATTTGGCTATCACAAATTGTGCCAAGGTAAACATTAATGTACATATATCATCATGGTATGATGCTTTTAATTCTTCTGGGAATGCATCAAGAAAGGAAACATCTGAGTCAAATGGAATCTCTAGTCCTAGACTTTTTTGGGAATTGCCACACTGATTTCCACAGTGGTTGTACCAGGCCACACTCTCACCAATAGTGAGAAGAGGTCTTTATTTCTCATAGCTCCTCTAACATTTGTTACTAGTTGATTTCTTGATAATAGCTATTCTTTCTGTAGTGAGATGGAATCCTAGCATTGTTTTAATTGGTATCTCTCAAGTGACCAGTGATATTGAATGTATTTTCATATATTTATTTGCTGCTTGTACTTCTTTTATCTGAGAAGTATGTATTCATCATCTCATTTTTGGACTGGACCTTTAAATTTTGGAAGTCTGATTTTCTTGAGTTCTTAATATGTTCTAGATAGTAATCCTGTGAAGAACAGCTGTTTATCCTTTTTTAAAAAGAAGCTTGGTTATTTGTATTTTTATTATCGATTAGTAAGAGTTCTTTATTTTCAATGTCTGTATCAGATACATGGTTTGCAATTCTGTGAGTTATCCTCTCTCTCTCTCTCTCTCTCTGTGTGTGTGTGTGTGTGTGTGTGTGTGTGTGCGCGTGTGTAAGTCAGTAGCAACCTTATCCCAGGGTGCACTGCCACAGCGCTACTTTTTTTTTTTTTTTTTTTTTTTTTTTTTTTTTTTTTT
>PVJA010019548.1:0-38235 GCA_004027025.1 Myocastor coypus | reverse complement strand
GTAGCCCAGGCTGGTCTCGAACTCGCACCAATCCTCCTGCCTCAGCCTCCGGAGTGCTGGGATTACAGGCGTGCGCCACCACGCCCGGCTAGCTAATTAATTTAGAGATAGGAGTTCACTGCGCAGTTCAGGCTGGCCTTGCTGGCCTCCAATTTGCAGTGATCCTCCTGCTTCAGCCTTCTGGGTACTGGGATTGCTGGCCTGCACCATCACGCAGGGCTAACTTTTTGTTTTCTTCAAAATGTGTTTCTGTTTATTTTTTAGAGAAAGGTCAACAGGGTGTTCAGGGTCTCACTACTGGATTGGACTCGAAGTGATCCTCCTGTTTACAGCCTCCCAAGAGCTGGGATTACAGGCTCATGTCACCATGACAGTCTCAATTGCTGTCTCAATGTGCCCAGGGGGCAGGGCTGGCCCAGCAGGCCTAGGGATCCAACCCCCATCCCTTTGTTTTGTTAATATAGTAGTTTTGGAATAACAGCTAGTCTGTTAGTGTATTATTGAAACTCCCCGTTTTCTGGATTTCTCATTGTAGCTATTTGGAAGACCAATTGTTCCTTTGAAGATGGACTCTTTTCCTCTTTTCTTTCTTTCTTTCTTTTTTTTAAAGTAGTCTGTGTTTGGTATACATAATGATTAGAGTCATCATGGGGAGCTGGTGCATGCATATCAAAAGTGGGGTTCTTTTTTATTCTCCCTTTTTCTGTGATAATGGGAATTAAAATGTTGCCTCTGGTGCTCTGCAGTGCCACGTGTTCTAGCTGTGTGATGTGAATGTTGCATTGTTTTGCATTTCAGTTCCTATTGTGCTTGGAAGTCACTGGGCTTTTGTCAGTTCCAGAAATCTTTCCATCTTTCTCTGTAGATATTAGGCCTGCTGTATTCTCCCCTCTTTCTTTGGAATCTGAGTAGATATAATTCATCTTTCATGTTAATCTTTATGACATAACCTGGCAGTCACATTTTCTTTGTCTCTTAAGTGTGTTAATATTGATATATTCTTCAGATTTGTATTTTTTAGCTGTCTTCATTCTAGATTTATTATATGTCTTATTATTGATTTAATTTATTACATGTCTCATGAATTGTGAGATGCTTGCTCATTTATTATAGAACTTTATGCTTGCAAATTCTTTTTTTTTTGTGGGACCAGGGTTCAAACTCACGACCTTGCACTTGCCCAGCAGGCACTTGTGCCTCGGAGCTATCTCCCCAGCCCCAATTCTTTAAACTTTTATAGATATTAATAAAGTACTGTGTTTTATTTGAAATGTCTTTTTTTTTTAAAGAATACAAAATAGTGATTAAAAAAAAAGCATTAAAAACAATACAAAATTTCACCAAACAAAGTAATAGAAATTCAGTAATGGTTCTGTATTGCAAGGTGTTATCTTCATATTACTTGTTCAGGTTATCAGATATAAATGTGCAAGATTGGTTTAAAGAAAAAAAACAACAAAAACAAAATGTTACAAGAAATTCAAAAGAAAAAGAAAAAAAAGGAAAAATTTTAAGCATTAACTGATTCTTTCAAAAGACCAGCAGAAATTGGCAGGTCTTTGGCGCCATGTTTTTAGACTGCATATTTTGGTGTGTCTTTAAAACTATCTACAGAGGCTTCTACAGGCCTGGGTTGAGATATGCATCTCTACTGCCTTGGGCTATGAGCTGCACCTCTTCAGGTGTCACTTTCAGGTTATGTAGACACAAAAATGATCCAACCTTTGGCTGTCCAACAAGAGGAGGACTGATTAGCTCCTAAAGCCTCAGGTTTTGTATATACTGATTTTTAATTCATTGAGGCTGGAGGGACAGGATGGGACCTCTTGTGGGGTGGGAAAGGACCTCCTACTTTAGATGACAGGTGAGTTCAGAGCTTTGCTCACCCTCCTGGCTGGGTGCTTTGGCTGTTGACCACCTGACCCCAAAGCAGGTTTTGTAACAAAGACATCTTTTTTAAAGGGAGGAGGGGAATAAGAAACAGGAAAGAGATGGGATGGGGCTGTAGAAAGAATGAAAATGTGTTATGTGCACATGGAATCCTGCAAAGAGTGCAGTCATGATGCATACACGTTGAAAGAATTAAGCTGTTTTCTGTGCTATCTTGTTCTCTGTTACCATATCGCAGTTTTCTGGCCACACAAAGTATAGATAATTTAAAGTGCAAAATAAAAGATGACAGGAAATAGGAAGATGATTCTTTTCTTTGTGAATTGGAAGTGGACCATGAAACTGGGGAGGGAAAAAGAGGGGTAGAGAGAGAAAAGCCAAGGTAAAAAGAAAAGTGTATTGTTACACACATGCACCAACTCCCCAGAGATGTGTTGTGTATGCATACATGGGCTAATAAAAATAAAAATTAAAAGAAAACGTCTTTGAGAGTTGGTGCAATGTTTTTGGCCTTTTGTGTTTTACAGCAAGCATGGTACTTTCTCTACTAGACCTTAGGAGATCATGTTTTCATTTTAAAATCATTTCCCCTTGGTTATAAAGTTATGTTCACTATAGAAAACAAAACAAAACAAAACAAAAAAGCCAAAGTAGAAGACACTAAAAATTTTAAAATTGGCCACATTCTCATTCCTCCAAGGTAAAGAGTAAGCATCCTGATATATATGACTGCAACATTCCCTAAGTGCTAAGTTAGTTTGCTGAGGAAGTAAGTGTGTCTAGTAGCCCTGATTCAGCATTAGGATTTATGTCTATTGTGGGGTGGTGTAAGAAAAGATTTGAAAACCCCTCCATCTCACAGGAAGCAGGGGCAGACAGTGAACTTCTCTCAGGATGCCATTCCAAGAATGGTTTGCACACTTCTCTGAAATTTAGGCGACTTGGTCATTTTCCATCCACATGAGCCTCTGAGACCTCTAACTCCCCTTCCCCCTTTTTTGTTCTTCCTACTCCTGAAGCCCACATTTTATACCAGTTGTAGCATCTATCTCATCTTTCGTTTTAAACGTGGTTATCTTCCCACCCTGACTTCCACTGCCTTTTAAAAATGTATTTCACACAAGTGTTAATACCACACACCAACCTGGAAATCCCTTTAGATAAAGTTCAGTGTATCCTGTCCTTCACGACCATGGTAGTGCTGAGGAGAGATTACTGTGAGTCCACTTCCAGATTAACCTTCAAGAAGGCCCAGGGGAGCTGTGTTTTCTCAAGACCCCACAGAGTGAGTCTCAGGAAAAAGCTGCCCCATTGGAAGCTTTTGTGGCTGTTTATTAATAGAACCAGGAAACAAGGATTAAAGAAAAACCCATGTGGGGACAGGGAAAGGTCAGGATGGTCTGCAGTAATTTTTATTTCCCTAATCTAAGAAAGCCGCTGGGAAAGGAGAGAGCAGTGGCTGAAGCAACGATGTCTAAGGGTAACCTGTCTGGGGCCTTGCTTGGCTGTTGCTTCTGCAGGCTTTAGTCTAAAAGTCTCCCCCTAACGGTCTGCGGTTAGGAATTACCTTCGTAACTAAATGAAGGCAACTTCAGCAGCAGTAGTCTTTTTTTTTTTTTTTTTGGCTTTTTTTTGAGACAGGGTCTCACTGTGCAGTTCAGGCTGGCTTTGAGCTCACTTTTGTAGCCCAGGCTGGTCTCGAACTCGCAGCGATCTTCCTGCCTCAGCCTCCCAAGTGCTGGGATTACAGGCGTGAGCCACCACGCCCGGCAGCAGCAGTAGTCTTGAAGTCCTTGTAGTCCCAGCTTAAAATATGTTGAGAGTAATAAATGTTAATTAGGACCAAGCAGCTAGCTTGAATGAGCACTACATTGTTTTTTAGAACAAGATTAAGTGAAAACAGGTCAAGCCACAGTGTACAATGAATCTCAATACAAAGTACCAAATTTTAGGTGTACACGAGTAAAGACACAAAGAGGTGCCTGGTTTAGCTTAATGGGGTATCCTTAAATTTTATTTTCTTAAATCCAAGGCTGATAATCAGTGCACTTATTTCCATGTGGAGAGAGTCTTTCGTGCTGTTCTTCCTCCAAGCGGCTTCCATGTTCTGAAGTTCCACCACCACTGTACCGCTGGCGCGATGTTTCTCTAGAGAAGATGTGTATGTCGACTAGTCTCACAGAATACTAATAAATGGGCTTTACAAAAACATTAAATAATGGACGTGGCTCTCTTTTAGAAAAATGATGCAAATTTGTGTTTAAAAAGTGTTATCGTTGGCTAGAATAAGGTGGATTTTGGAATTGATTTTCCAGTCTAATGGGAATCCTAGTGCACACCCTGACACACACCCTCTTGCACTCGAGCCTCACACATAAGAAGCAGGCTGTAAGGCCGAGGTACATTAAGAAATCAGTTATATTTAAATAATTCTTTTTCCTTCTGTGGGTGACGGCGACCTCGCGTAGCTGTCCACGGTAGCCTTGGAGTCCCCGAAAGCATTACTGGCTGAGGCCCGGCCTGGCCGCAGCGGGGACACCTTGCGCCTCGGGGTGTCAGCGCTTTCGGTGGGCCCACCCGCTGCACGCTCAGCTCTCAGGACGCTGCCGACCCCGAAGAGCTCCTCCATCAGGCTGCTCTTCCGCTCCCGGAAGGCAGAGTCTTTCGCTTTGGTCTGCGCCGACTTCCCAAAGGAGGGTTCGTAGCCAATGGGCGCTTCCGGCCTGGCCTCCCCCATAGCGCCTTCGCGAACCCTGTGTGCGCCGTGTGCTGGGCCGTGGCCGCCGCACGAGGGGAGGCCGTGGTGTAGGTTCTCCGTGGCTTCCGAGAATGCGTATAGCTTCCTCTGCCTGCAGGACAGCTTGGAGCTGCCCAGGACACCGCGATCGCAGTCTGGGTCCCTGTCCATGTTGGCGTCCGCGTCTGCGTCACCCCGCGTAACGCCCCTTCTGACTCGGTCCCGCTCCGCGCCATCATCCTGGCTGCCTGCTGGGTCTAAGTCAGGGGGTACCCCTGGAGCGGCTTCAGAGAGCAACTCTGGCTCTTGCAAAAGGGGTTTCTTTTCTTGGTCTACCTTTTTTTCCTTTTGTCTCCCAATATTCCCCAGAGCTGCATGTACTTCCAGATGCTGCTCCTCTTTTGATAAATCTGTTAGAAAAACAGACATTTCATCGTCTTTGAAGGCCAAGCAGAGACTCTTGCACCCATGCCCAAGCAAAGCTAAGAATAACAGTAAAGGGAGCAGGGTGGTTGGGGGGGTCCAGATACATACACAACACACCGAAGAGAGTGTGCCACTACCAAGCTGAGTGCAAGCTATTCCTAGAATATTCTAAATACATGGGAATTATGAAATCAAAATAAAACACCATTCATAGGCAAAGACATGCAATTTGCCAGGTTACAGGTTCTCGGTATCACTAAGCAGGCCATGGAGCAGGAAAAACAAGAACATTTTTTACCCATTCTATGGGTAAAATAATGGGCAAATAATTCCCAGAACTGATGAGAATATGGGAGCGCTGTGAGTTTTGACCCCACTGGTGGGCATATTAGTTGCAAGAGCTTTTTGAATGGTAGTTTGGCAGGATCTATGAAAATTTCAAGTGGACAGTGTGGGCCAACAGCCTCACTTTTGGGGACAAGACAAACATAGGTAGATCAGCCTGATTTAGGAACAATGAGACATAAGTGTCCTGTCAAAGGAGTAATGGTTCTGTAACCCCAGCACTAGGGGGGCCAGGCAGGAGGATCACCTGAGTTCCAGGCCAGCCTGAACTATATAGTGAGACCTTGTCTCCAAAAAAGACAAAATTTAAAAAAGAAGAAAGGGAAAAAGAGTAATGGTTAAATAAAGGGTGGCATTTGCAGCCCATGGGTGTTCTGGACAGTTACTATGAAGAGTGGGATGGATAATGTGAAGTGAAGGAAAAGCTGTTCATAAGCAACCCAGGACTGAGTATTTTACAGTTTTCTGTGGGGCTGAGGGTCAGCATAGGGCTGCTTGTGTGCTAGTCTGGCTCTGTCCAGTGCAGGGTGATTTGCATTGTTCTCTGCCATCTTCCAGTGCCAGAGCAGTGCCTGATGTAGTATGTATGCAGAAAGAAAGTTTCTTTTTTTTTTATGTCTTTTTGAGACAGGGTCTCGCTATGCAGTTGAGGCTGGCCTTGAGCTCACTTTCATAGCCCAGGCTGGTCTCGAACTCGCACCGATCCTCCTGCCTCAGCCTCCCGAGTGCTGGGATTACAGGCGTGCGCCACCACGCCCGGCAAGAAAGTTTCAAATGAAGAAACTTTTAGGACAATATCAGTTACCCAGATGGACTGAAACATGAGTGGAAATACATATAAGCAGTGTGGCCGCAGCAAAAATAGAGGCAACCATTGGTTTCTGTGAAGCTGCAGCAGGCAGGGTGGCTTTCCATTCGGAGAATTCCACCAAGCTGCTGAGTTTTTCCAGCTTTCTTAGTTCCCCTAGTCGAGGTGTGGGTCATCCTGGGTGCCTATCCGCCATGGTTTCTGATATCAATCATCTACCTACTAGTGGTGACAGGGAATTGAGCCTCAGGCCTTTGTACTGAGCTACATCCCACCCCTTTTAAACTTTTTATTTTGAGACAGGGTATCTCTAAATCACTAAATTGCCCAGGCTGGGCTCAAACTTGTGACCCTTGTGGCTCTGCCTCCCACACTGCTGGGATTATAGGTGTGTCCACCATGGCCACCTGGGTGTTCCTTTATTGTGATTCTACAAACTACTTTTTTATGTTGTTATTTATTTATTTATTTATTTATTTATTGTCTTTTTGAGACAGGGTCTCGCTATGCAGTTGAGGCTGGTCCTGCGCTCACTTTTGTAGCCCAGGCTGGTCTCAAACTTGCACCAATCCTCCTGCCTCAGCCTCCCGAGTGCTGGGATTACAGGCGTGAGCCACCACGCCCTGGCTTATGTTGTTATTTTTGAGACAGGGTCTCAGACATAGAGTGGGTTGGCCTTGTGCTTGGACTACAGGTATATGCTATCACACCAGACTTTATATATGCTTTTGTACACATGCATACTAATTCACGATTGAAAAAAAATAAGAATGTAGGATACTTTGTTCAGAATTGGAGAACAGTCAAAGTCAGCGCCTCACATATGCTAGGCAAACTCTTGCCTACTGAGTTTTTTGCCATCCTCTAGAGATTTTTAAAGCTTGGTATAATTACCTTCAAATTTTCTCTTAGAATCCTCTTGCTTTGGTACTTTACTGACATAAAGAGGAATTTCACTTGATTTCTCTTTAGGGTGAATGTTTCTTGTTATCTTTTTACCCTATAATTTAGAAAAGCAGAACAAATACATTTTTTTGGAGTCTAAATAATTTTAACTTGTATTTTATTCTAATGAACACAAATATTGTGTGTAGAACAAGCAATGGTCTGTAGCATGGTTATTTTTGATAAGATGTGTTCAATCAGCCACAGAAAGATTTCTCACTCGCCCTACCTTTGTTGTCAAAGATGGAACTTCTTGTGACTTTTGGGTTTCCTGGTGTCTCATATTTATGAATGACAAGCTTTTTCTGTCTGCTTGTACTGATTTTGTTGAAGAAACTGCAGAATAGATAGATTACATGTGAGATTCATATTTTACACTTGGAAGCAATATTGATTTTAAACAACATACCACTAAAGTATGCAATGTAACACAACAAAGCATACTATTTTCTACATATTCAATGTACATATAACATTTTGTGGTTTCCTTGTTTTTTTTTTTTTTTCCTGGCATCTCCCTTGTCTTATTTTGGGTCACAAAGGCTACAGGATCCTAGTGTTAGCACAATCTGGAGTTAGGATAAGACAAAACTGCTATGAGGATAAGGATGTCCCCTGCAGGTGAGATTTGGAGCTGCAGATACACTGTGACAAGGGCAGGCTCACGGTGACTTCCTGTGCCAGGACCACTGTATGCCCTGGGTTAATCACACAGGACTGTTTCACAATTGCTCAAGCTGGGGGTGTGGACTTTCTTTCCTTTTTTGTCTTTTTGAGACAGGGTCTCGCTATACAGTTCAGGCTGGCCTTGAGCTCACTTTTGTAGCCCAGGCTGGTGTCGAACTCACATTGATCAACCTGCCTCAGCCTCCCATGTGCTAGGATTACAGGTGTGCACCACCATGCCCAACCAGGGTGTGGACTTCTGACTGCACAGTGACATGAGGGCTTTTCTGGGGGAAATGTGGCCTTGATGGGCCGGGAGGTACATAGGTCTAAACATTGTCAAAAATCCACTGAACTGAAAAGCTAAAAGGGATTTTGTTTTTAAGGCAAGGTCTCACTGTATAGTTCAGGCTAGCCTTGAACTCAAAGAGGGTCCTCCTGCCTCAGCCTCCTAAGTGCTAGGATGACAGGCATGTACCATCATGCCTGGCTTATAGGGGCATCTTGTTAGGGTAAAGTATATATCAAGAAAATCTGTTTTTTTTTTTTTTTTTTTTGAGACAGGGTCTCACTATGCAGTTCAGGCTGGCCTTGAGCTCACTTTTGTAGCCCAGGCTGGTCTCGAACTCACACTGATCCTCCTGCCTCAGCCTCCCAAGTGCTGGGATTACAGGCGTGCGCCACCACGCCCGGCGAAAATCTGTTTTAAAATGCCACACAGTTTAGCAGATATACTTAGAAAGCTCATTGTTTGGCAGGTGTTTGCTTCCAGCTGAAAAGTCATTCTGCCTTTCTACTTGATATGAGGACTTGAAAGATGGAATCAAGAATGGGAAACAGGAAAGCATTTCTATTCCTTTTTCAGTCTTCTGACAATCTCGCAACTTCATTATCTTTTAAGGTCTATACATCATATTTCAATGCCTAATAAAAGGATTTTAAAAAATATCCATTATTGGCTGGGTGTTTTGACACACACTTGGGATCCTAGCGCCCAGTAGGATGAGGCAGGAGGACTGAGGCCAGCCTCATCAATGTAGTTCAAAACCAGCCTGAAGACAAGCAAAGCCCTGTCTCAATAAAATAAAATAAAATAAAGTTTGATTTTAAAAAATCTTTTATTTTGGCTACATACATTAGGAGTGTATGATCAGGTACTTAGAAATAGATTTTGAGTGCTTGCTGAGAAGAAATGTATACTGAAATTGGAGCAGTACAGAGAAGATAAGTATGGGCCCTGCTCAAGGACAACACACAAATTTGTGAAGTGCTCCATCTTTTAGGAACCATCACCAAGTGGTCTTGAGCTGTTCAGCAGACACTTAAGCAGAACGAAACTGAGGCTAATGGAAAAATACCAATTTCTAAAAAAAAATAACAATTTTGAGTAAAAAGTAAAAACACACCTTTTGGGCAATCTTCTAGTTCCCGTATATTTCTAAGTATTCGATTAGTATAGATGTTTTTAGTTTCAAGCTCATGCTCCTTTTCCTAAAAAAGAATAATGATATTGATTTTTCTATTAATATTTGCTTTTATTAATCTTGATTTCCTTCAGAAAACAATTGAAATGAGCTGAGACTGCTGCGAATGCAATCTGTAGGTTGCAGAAATAGACCTTAGCATTGTGTCCCATTCCGGACACCAAACAGCACCAGAAGGCCCGGGAAGATAGCTCAATAGAATAAGTATTTGCCTGGCAAGAGCAAGGTCCTGAGTTCATTCCTTGGTACCACACATTAAAAAAAAAAAAACAAAAATCAAAAATCAAAAAACAAACAGCACTAGCTTTTTGACAAGGGGACTCATAGTGGAGATGGCCACTGTATTTCACAAGTAAGCTTTGTTCATGGCATTTTCCTGTCCCCTGTGCCTGCACTGCCACAGAGGAGACAGACGGAATGCTTGGACAGAAGGAGACAGGTAGAACACTTGGATAGGAGACAGACAGCCTGCTTGTACTTTTCTGTGGGGCTCATGAGGCAGTAGCATCATAGAAAATAAAGAGTATGAAATCCTTTTGTAATCCCAGATGGAGAGCATAACATTTGCGCTCCTCTTGATTCTAAAGTTACTTTAAAAAATTATTATTTTTTTCTTGTTTCAGAACTTTTGTTTGTTTATTTATTTATTTTTATGGCCGGCTCAGTCTGCCCTGAGGGCAGGGCTGGCACAGCATGTGGTGCCGGGGATTGAACCGCGGTCCCTGCAGCCACCTAAGTTCTCCTAAGCAGGCGCTTTAGACCACTGAGCCATCCTGCTGGGCCCTGTAAAGTTATTTTTAGCTGCTCTAATGATAGATAAAATGTAAGAATAGAAATGTTTTCTAGAATTTATGTTTCCAGAAGCAAAGATAGCATGTTGAAGTCTGCCCTGTCCTCCCTTCTTATTATGGAGACAGCCCAAGGACCAATGCTTGGGCCACCAGCTAGGTTATTTGAGTGTGAGATTGAAGAGAAGGGTACAGTAGAAAGCTATTTAGAATGTTTCTTCACACACATTGTTCCAGAAAGATTTCAGTGTTTTTGGACAGGAGATGTTGGTTTTCTGGAAAGTTCAGTTCTAACACTTGGTTGTAGTGGGCTGGGCTGTGTGCAGCTTAGGTGGCAGTACACAGAATGTAGCTGGCCACTGAGGTGACAAAGCATGAATGGGTGAGAGGGAAGCTCTGTGAAGGACAGCTGTGTGTCCAGCACTGGAACAGAGGTTCACAGTGGGTACCCACCATATAGCTGGGCCTGAACCACTCAGAGCACTTGTGTGGTTGAGTTCAGCCTGTGAATCAAGGGGATAAGGAACTCCCCTCACAGCTAGCAATGACCATGGAATCCCTGTGAAATACCAGCAAGAAAGACAATCCATGAGCTCAAAGGAAGTCACAGAGTTAAGTGTGCACAGTGGCACACACCTATGAAATTGTTGCGGGAAGAACGGAGTCAACAATAGCCAGGAGCTCAGGAGAAGAAAGGAAATTTTATGGATGCTAATGAACCCCAGAGGAGTAACCTCCAAAGTTAGAGGCATTTATTACAAAGAATGTATCTTATTTATAAGGTGGCAAATAGGAGTTACAAGAACGAGATAAACTTTTGCTGACGGTTAAGGGGTAGTGGGTATCTTGTGGCGAGCACAGCTGTATGTAGCAAAGTTGTTTTTGGCACATTCAGTTTGATGACAAACCGTAAGATTTAGCTGAGTTCAGTGGCAGAGAACAGAATACCTGCAGCTTTACTGAACAAAATGGCTATGGTTAGGTCAGGATTTCTGCTTTGTTCTCAGTACCCTGGGAGGCTGAAGCAGGAAGATCACAAGTTTGAATCTTCCTTGACCAGTTTAGTGATTTAGTGAGACCCTTTCTGCCAATAAAAAGTAAAAAGCAAAAATTGCCTTGGGATATAGCTCAGTGCACAGTCCTGGGTTCAATCCACAGTAATCTCACCTACCCAAAGAGAAAATTGGGTGATGGTGTGGAATTATGGTGTGGTCAGTGAAGAGAAATAGTTTCCAAAAATTATCACATTCCTAGGAGACCCTCCCCCCTTAGGGAGACCAGGATTGTGAGCAGGTAAGCCAGGGCTGCAGTACCTCATCTGGGAGCTGTAGGAGGCTGCCATCTGTCTTACTGCAACCCATGCCTTAGAAACAGCCTGCTCTAGTGGTGGGTGACTTTGATAATGAGTTTCAGCATAGAGAAAGTTCCTCGAGCTGGATCTCCCAAGCCCAGACAGTAATGACTGACATTAATGTGGCAGACTGTTGTTTCCTAAAACTTCCACAATAGAATTTCTTGTCCCTACACTCTTCCAAAACCTTATGACCCCACCTGGAGAGGTGGTGCTTACTGCCTGGACTTCCTTGGTGGAATGGGGCAGACGTGATTTGTAACAGCCAAGGTGAGGTCATAAAGAGCAGTGGGGCTTCTTTCTGCCTGGCGCTTGCTTGTCTCTGTGTTTATTTTCCTCTCCATCTCCAGCTCCACCTCCTCCATCTTCATCTCCTCCTCTAACTTCACCCTTGTCTCCATCTCCTCCTCCACCTCCATCCACCTTTTTCTCCATCTACACCTCTACCTCCTCCTCTACCTCCACCTCCTCTCCAATTCCACCTTTATTTCCACCTCCACCTCCTCCATTTCCATTTCAAACTCCACCTCTATCTCCATCTTAATCTCTTTCTCTGCCTCCACCTCTTTTTCCACGTTTACTTCCATGTTTACCTTTATCTCGACCTCTATGTCTTACTACATGGACTGCCTTGGCCTATGTAATGCAACGGAGATGTTACTGTGTGACTTCTTCCTGACTGGTGTTCTCTTACTCTGTGTCTGATTCTGTCTCTATTTCTACCTCCACCTCCACTTCCACCTCCATATCTTCTTTTTTTTTTTTTTTTGTCTTTTTGAGACAGTGTCTCGCTATGCAGTTCAGGCTGGCCTTGAGCTCACTTTTGTAGCTCAAGCTGGTCTCGAACTCGCACCGATCCTCCTGCCTCAGCCTCCCGAGTGCAGGGATTACAGGCGTGTGCCACCACGCCCGGCTCACATCTTCTTTATTATTGCCCTGGGAATCCAGCCATTGAGCTGTGAGGATGCCCACACCTCATGGCGAGTCTATCAGTAGGCTTCTTGCCAACAATCCAGCTAAGACATCAGCTGTCATTACAGGTGGGAGTAAGACATCAGATAATTCTAGCTCCCAGACTTTGGTCACCCTCTTGAGTTGTCTGTGGCAACTCATTCCTAAATTGTAAACTCATGAACAAAATTCATGTCACTCCTTTAGTCACTTAAATTTGGGAACAACATGGTATGTGGTGCATAATGGGAACAGTCTGGGTTCCAAACATCCTCAGGTTTCTCTCTCTCCCCATGGGGTCACAACTGGACTTGAGCCCAGCGGGGGAGCAGATGATGCTAGGAGGAGGTGGGATGTGTCCTAAATGTTGGGAGAATAGCAGGTAATAGGCCATGGATTAATGAGAAATGGCCAAGTGATTGTTTTAAATGATTTGGAGTAACATAGTCTCCTTTTTAAAAATCACTTTTCATTGATATATTTTAGATATATCTAGTAATCATATTCATCATAGAGAATCTATACCTGTACCTAATATAATTTATTTTTTCTTTCCCCCCTATTCCTCTACCTTCTCTCTCTTCAACCCCTTCTCCCCATCTCCATTTACAAAAGCTTTGCTTCTGTGTTGGTTTTCTTCCCTTCTTTTTCCCCTCTCCCCTCCCCATTTGAACATTTTCTCCTATTTCACAATATGTATTATACTCCTTGGTCCTTGTTTACACTTTTGGTTTTATTTATTTATTTTTTATAATTATTTATTTATTTATTTATTCTTGTTTTAGAACCTTTGCTTGTTTATTCATTCATTTTTTTTATGGCCGGCTCAGCCTGCCCTGACGGCAGGGCCGGGGCAGCATGTGGTGCCGGGGATTGAACCGCGGTCCTTGAAGCCGCCCAAGCTCCCAAGCAGGCGCTTTAGACCACTGAGCCATCCCGCCTGGCCCCTTATTTGTTTATTTATTTTATTTTTTCTTGTTTCAGAACTTTTGTTTGTTTATTTATTTATTTATTTATTTATTTTATGGCCAGCTCAGCCTGCCCTGAGGGCAGGGCTGGCACAGCATGTGGTGCTGGGGATTGAACTGTGGTCCCTGCAGCCACCTAAGCTTTCCTAAGCAGGCGCTTTAGACCACTGAGCCATCCTGCTGGGCCCCTCGGTTTCTTCCACTAGAGAAACGTTCTGAGTATATCTTTTCTTTTTTTTAATGGCAGACTAGTATCCATTGTATAAAAATGCCACACCATCTTTACCCATTCACCACAAGATTTGGCTGTTACAAACTGGGTAACATATCCTCTTAATATGTCATTTTTATCTCTTTGTCTTCCAGCTCCTTATTTAGGAAGCTTGCTTCCGTATCCTATATCAGTCATGGTGAATCGTGTGGGACTTCTGCTGATGCAGACTGCCCACTGTAGTGCTTGTGCTGTAGATTTCACCACCACTGCCATAGATTATCTTGTTACTCTTCATTGACTTTTCTAGAGGGGAAATCATGTTAATTTTCACTGTTTTCTAATTTTCTGAAGATGTGGACACAGCATCTTCTTTCTCGGGATATTAACCTGGATCAGCTATTTGCTTGTCTGCATCTGCCCTTCCTCCCTCCCCCTCCCTTCCTTTGTTCCTCCCTCCCTCTTTCCCTTTCTTCTTCCTTCCTTCCTTTTTTCCTACTTTCCTTCACTCTTTCTTTGCCCTCTCTTCCCTATTTTTCTCCTTCTCTCTCCAGTACTAGGGATGAAACTCAGGACCTTTGCATTGAGCTCCATCCTAGATATTATTTTTTTTTAAATTTTGAGATAAGGTCTCTCTACCAATCATTTCCCAGTCTGGGCTAGAACTGGCCACCCTCCTAGTCTATCCTCCCAGAGTTCTGGGATCACTGCCTGAGCTACCATACCTGGACTTTTCTTGTGTTTTTGCTCACACCAAGGGTCACACAGGTTCAGGTGGTGTCTCAGTTACTTTTTTGCTGTTGTTGCTGGGACAAAATACCTGACATCCAAAGTAAGGAAGGAAAGTTTTACTCAGATCAAAGTTAGTAGAAGTGTTAGTACATACTCAGCTGGCTCCAAGGCAGAGCAGCACATGACAGGACAGCCATTCATGGTGGGAGAAAACAGCAAAGAGTCAAGGGACAAGCAGCATCTATAGCAGCTGGCAAGGCTCTCTCCCTCCCTTATATTGTATGCAGATTACCCACCCCAGGGCAGGTGTAGCACTCACGCCCATAATCACTAAGATTGGATCATGAATTAATTATAAATTCTAGAAGCCTGCCCCAATGATTGTATGAGGCTTTTGGGTGACATCTAGACACAAACCATAACATTCTGCCCCTGGACCTCCAAAGACTCATGAATATCCCTTTATGCAAAAGGCATTTTAGTCCATGTCTAGGAGTTACAAAAGTCCTAACAGTTTTAACATTGCTGAAAAGTATAATTTTTAAGTCTCCTCCAAGATCTAAGGCAAATTCTTAGCTGTAAGCCCCTATACAAATGAAAAGTTAAACACTTCCAACATTTAATGAAACAAGAAAAACATTACCATTCCAAAAAATACAAACAACAAGATACAAAGCATTGGAACTAAAGCAAGTCCAAAATCCAGCAGAGCAAACATTAAGTCTTATAGCATTATATTTAACATCCAAGGCAATCTGTGATGAATTGTGAGCTCTATGTGGCTCTGCCCCTATGGCAATTTCAGTGGTAGCTCCCATGGCTTCTCTCATAGGCTTGCTTTGCTCCCTCCTTGTAGCTTTCCTTAAATGATTCACATTTCAGGCTTTTTTAAACTTCTGGAGCTTCCACTGCACATTAGGCTTCTCACTCCGCTCCACACACTGCCCTCTCAGGGGCACATTTCCTTGCTTCCTGGGCCTTCTGAAATCTAGGTGGAAGCCTTTTTTTTAGCCTCAGGACTTTGCAGTCTGTATGTACCTAAAACTGCTGCTAAGTGGGTGATGCCAAGGTCTGTTGCCAGCTGGAGTAGTAGCCAGGGTTTTTCTCTCTTGGCTGTAGGAGGCGAGTTCCTGAATTTTTGATCACTCTGACCCTGATTTCAAGGAACATATTCCTTATAGCACCACCATTTGGGAACCTAATGTAGCTGCCACTGCCATTCTGGAATATGGTGCTCTGTGGCTGATCCCTCAAAGCACAGTCTTTCACTTTTGCAGTTTTGAGGTGCAAAAGTTGAGATTTGTTGTTTCTTATGATATCATCTTTTTTATTTTGCTGCTGCTTCTTGGCAATGGAGATCTCAGTTTTGTCTTTGCAGCCTATAGCTTTATGGAACTTTTTTTTTTCTTACCAAACTCACAACATTTTATTTATTTTTCAAGCTCACAACATTTTAAATCACCCTGCTTGGTTTTTGCTCTTGACTTTCAGTGTAAATCTGGCTAAAAGCCCCCAGAACAGCCATACATTCAACTGCTTTGAAATTTCTTTTGCAAGATTAATTATCTCACCACACTTAAGTTCAGTCTCAGACAGAGTCTCCAAACATGAGCAACATACAGAAAAACTTTCTGCCAAGCCACAACACACATTGCCTAGAGTCCAACAATCGATTTCATCCCTTCCCAGCTTGGTCTTAACACGCCGCATTTCTTCCAGCCTTTTGGTTTTCTGAATTCTCACTAGAATCTCCCATATAAAACAGTTGAAGGTGGTCCAGTATTCTCTTTCAGGTGTCATCTTCAAATCTTTTGTGTCTCTTCCTATAAGCCATTCCCAAAGGCGACTGAATGACATAGTCAGGTATAATCACAGCAATGGCCCCACTCCCAGTACAAAAGTTTGTCTCGGTAACTTTTTTGTTGTTGTTGTTGGGACAAAACACCCAACACCCAAATTTAAGCTCATAGTTAGTGGAAGTTTTAGTTCCCTCTCAGCTGCCTCCAAGGCAAAATAGCACATGGCAGAGGACAGCAGTTTATGGAGGCAGGACACAGTAAAGAGAAAAAAGAGGAGCAGTGGCTGTGGCAGCTAGCAAGCTTCTCTCCGTCCCTTTTATTGTATGTGGATTATCTTCCCCAGAGTGGGTATAGCACACCAATAATCCTAGCATTGGATCATGAATTAATTGCAAAGTCTAGAATCCTTCCCCAATGACTGCATGAGGCTTTTGGGAGACAACTAGACAGAAACCATAACAAATGGCCTCAGTTTGGGGAATGAAGGGCTGGATTCAATGTCTCATGTCCTACTGGTTTGTGTACCTGAGTCTTGCTTTAGTTTTCTTGTGAGCTGAGCTGTTGGGCTCACACCAAGCAAGGCCTTCCAAGCACCTTCAGAATTTGCTCTTCTCTGAAAGACAACATTTTTACCCGGGCTTTAGGGAGGAGCCTGGCCTGTACCCTGAGGTAGAGCTGTGTAGGGTGGGTGGTCCCCATGGCCTACACCTCCACATGTGTCCACCCACATTACACCATAGGTGTTACCATCATTTTCTCTGTCAGTTGGAGTCTGTTTTCTCTTGCAGTCCTTCTCAGGTATGTCCTGGGTATCTTAGAGGAATAACTGTCCCCTCTTAGGGCTGGGTGAGCACTGTATTTTTTATTCTTTTTTTTTTTTTTTTAGTTGGGGTCTTTCAGTTGATCTTAGCCAAAAGGCCAAGAAGTCAGGGTCTCTGTACATCATAGTTCACGCTGGCTTTAACTATGTAGCCCAGTCTGGCCTGGAATTCCCTGATATCCTGCTGCCTCAGCCTCCTGAGTACTGGGATTACTGACTTACACAGTATGAATAGTATTTCCTCACTGGTGGATGCAGCACAGGGATAGTCCCGGGTGACTCACTGTTGTCATAGTTGTGTCAGAGGAATGGGGTGATCAGCAATGGTCTAGCATCCCTCTGTACACCTCAAGCTGCCCCCAGGCTGTCTGATCCCTTATGCCCTCTGCCAACCCTGAGCCATGGCTTCTCCAGGAGCAGAGTTGTGTATAATTTAGGTTGCAATTTTCTAGCTGACTTAGCTCTCAGACTGAATGCATCTGCTTTTAATCTTGCAGAAGCCATTCCAAGATCAGCTGCGGCCACAGCATGCATGGATTTAAGGGTTCTTATTTAAAGACTATGTTTTTTGTCTTTGCCGGAGGATTTTAGTAGGCAAGGATGCAAAGCTTTCATTCAGCCCACGTTATTTTCTCCATCTTCTTTTTGTGGTACTGGGGAATGAACCCAGGACTTTCACATGGAAGTAGATCTCCAGCCCTTTGTTTACTTTTTATTTTGAGATTAGTTCTTGCTAAGTCACTAAATTGCACAGGCTGGGCTCCAACTTGCAATCCTCCTGCCTCAGCCTCCATGGTGCTAGGATTACAGATGGGCACTGTTGTGTCTAGATTCAGCTTGGTTTTTTGATCTATTTCTTTTCTTAAATACATAAAAATATGTAATTTTCTTATTTTTTCCTTTAGAAATGGAAATATAAGAAATATAAAATGTAGAGAGCATACTAGAGTAACCATGAACCCCTGTGCTGCGTTTTTGATGAACAACTCATAGCCCACCTGTTTGCCTGTACACACCCAGCCTCTCTGATCCTCTCCCTCACCCTCAATTAAGTTCAGGAAAATCCTAAGTAACATAATGTGATCTATTGCATTTCAGTGTCTGCAACAGACAAGGGTGTGCTTTTTCAAACCTGATCACAATATTGGACACATAGTGATCCTCCTGTGTCAGCCTTCCCAGCACTGGGATTATAGATGTGTGCCACCATGCCAAGTTTTGGGGCCAGCAGGGCACACCTAGGGTTCCAAGACTGGCATGGCATGTGGTACCAGGGATTGAACCTAGGTCTTTGCACTTGCCAGGCAGGATCATTGGGCTAACCTCCCAGCCTGTTTCTTTTTTTCCAGGTGTCCCACAGTATTTTAAAAGTTGATTTGAACTAGGTTCCAAATGTAGTCCAAATATTGGTGAGTGGATCTTTTCAATATTCTTTTTAAAAAAATGTATTTATTACAGAGTTGACAGGGTCTCACTACGCAGATAGGATCCTAGTGATCCTCCTGTTTTTGCCTCCCAAGTGCTGGGATTATAGGTATGTGCCACCATACTCAGTCTCATTCACCATCTCAGTGTGCCCCAGGGGTGGGGCTGGCATGGCAGGTTGAGGATTGAACCTCTGGCCTCTGTGTCTGCCTACGCTTTAATCCACTGAGCTATCTGGTCAGCCTTCAGTATTCTCTAGTGTAGGCTCCCACACTATCCATTCTTTTCCACTTTGCTATTTATTGTAGAAACTGTTTTAGTTGTGTGGAGTCTTAATCTGGTGCTGCTGACTGCATCTCCATGGTGCCATCTCCTCAGTTTTTCTGCTCCATGGTCCATTAAATCAATTATGAAGCTCAGTGTACAGCCAGAGTTAGGTTGGCTCTGGCACCAAACTCCAAGGGTGATGGTGTGTATTGGCATCAGGAAGGGCCACCTCATGCTTTCTCTTTTGTGATGTTAATAACAATTTATGATCATCAATTAGATCCAGTAACTTGTTAGGAATTCTAAAATAGTGAGGTAGATCAAACCATTCCTTCTTATCAACTGAAGTTTTTTTTTTTTTTTTTTTTTAAATTTTATGTATTTGGTAGAGGATTTCTAGTTTGGGCTTGTAGTAATCTTCCTGTTTTAGCCTCCCCAGTGCTAGGATTGCAAGCATGTGCCACCATGCTGGATTTTGGTGGCTGGCTCAGTGCACCCAGGGCGGGGCCTGCATGGTATGTGGTACTGGGGATGGAACCTGGGTCCTTGCACTTGCCAGGCAGGCACTTAGACTGCTGAGCTATCTCTGCAACACACCAATTAAAGTGCTTTTATAAGGAGGCTAGAACTTCCTTACACAATATAATTACTCTGAAGAATACTTTGCATAGAAAAAGTAAAATATGTGTTTGTTTCTCTTTGTGTATAAGCTTTCAAAATAGTGTACTGGTTCCCCCAGTGGTGTACTGGAGTCCTCCAAAGATGAGCAATCACTGATGTGTTTCATTTATTAAGTGTCATTGTGGCTTTTTGGATTTGGTGGATACATTGCAGTCCACAAAGTTATCTGTTTTGTTTCTCATACTGTCCCATCTTCAGCCAGTCAGAACCTATTCTACATGGCTCCCAAGCCCTTTGTATGTCATCTTCTTGCCCCCTGACACTTTCCTTTTCTGTATGCCAGTAGACTTTGTACACTAGGCTTACAATTATTTTAGGTGGTTTGGCTCTTGTTTATGGGATACGGACTTTGAAGACCATTTGGAGAGCTCCAGGGGCATTCATTGCTACTGAGTTGATAATTTTAGAAACATGCAGTTTTTTTAAAAAATGTATTTGGTCTCACTATGCAGCTTAGACTCATAGTGATCCTTCTGTTTCCTCCCCGATGCTGGGATTACAGGTGTGCAACACTGTGCCAGGACCCTGTGGTTGGCTTAGTCCACCCTGGGGCTGGGCCTCATGCAGCACATGGTGCCAGAGATTGAACCCATCCCAGAACTTGCCTAAGCTTGCCTAAGCAGGTGATTTAGTCCTCTGAGCTATGTTGCTGGCCCCATGCAACGTTAAAAATAAATGTAAATTCATAGTTTTACTTCAGATAAAATTCAGGTTTATAATATTTTCATTTATTCTAACGTTCTAATATTTTTAAATTTACTTTTGTAGTTTCTTCTGTCTCCTAAATCCCAATTCTCAAGGACATGAACATTACTATATTATATAGCAGGCACACAGTGTCAAAATAGTGGTATCAATGCTACTATCACCAAAATCAGTAAGTATACTAACATTAGTTTAAGATTTATGTGTATATGAAGCCAGTCAGTTTTGTTCTTACAGAGCAGACAGGCCTGGTGTGTGGGACCAAGTGCTGGAAACTTCAGTGGACAGGCCTGCTGTGGGAACGAGAAAGGCCCAGCTAGAAGAGTTTGAACATGGTAGATCTGGACCCAGTGAGCTGAGACGTACTGCTAGACTCAGATCTATGAGGGCATTCTCTCTTTCTCTCTCTCTCTCTTGCAACAGGTAACTGGGGTAAACTAGTTTACCTGGCAGACCCCAGGTACATCAAGAGGAGGTGGCCAGACTGAACTTAGGGGAGCTAATTTAAATACAAATTCCCAATTTAATATCTGCTTAACTATACAGTGGTAATGTTTGTGCTTATGGTTTAAAATACAAACCCGTTAATTACAAAAATTTGTCAATTGCTAAACCTCACTACCTATTATTAATGTTGCTATTTATAGTACTGTAAATAAAAAACTGTATCTGCCATAACCACATGATCTCTCTTGGATAATAGTATGGGAAGGTGCTTGGGTAAAAACTGTACCAAAGCTCTACACCAAAGGCTGGAGGACAGTGCCAAACAGAAACTAGTATCTCACTCTCAATCAATACAAAGGGCAAAACTTTCGGACACATGCATAACAAGAATCTTTGACACAGAAGACATACTTAAAGAACAGGGTCTATACAGAGAGGTTCTGGACATTTTAATTTTTTTTTTTTTAAATTTTAGGGAAGGCTTTACAGGGTGCTCAGGGTCTCACTATGAGATCAGACTTGTAGTGAGCCACCTGTTTACAGCCTCCCAAGAGCTGGGATTACAGGCACGTGCCACCATGCCCAGTCTCAATTGCCATCTCAGTGAGCCCCAGGAGTGGGGCTGGCACAGCAGGCCTGGGGTCGAATGCCTGGCTCCTGCTTACAGGCATGTTATGTGTTGAGCTTTTTGGTCTGAAATATAAAATGATAATCAGAAGGAGCAAAATGCATTCTCAGGCCCCAAGCCCGCCCAGAACAAATGTAAGAGATAATCGAAATTGGAAATCACACACCTGAAATCTCTGAAATAATAGTGCCTGGAGTAAAGAAACAACTGCAGGAAGATATAGAGGAAATAGATCAGAAATAATCTCCCATGTGAAAAAGAAATGACAACTATAATGAAAGAATTACTGTTTCTAAAGAAGACACTGAAAAAATAGAGAATAAAAAATGATGGAATCCTTGAATGAGCAATATAGAAAAGAAATAGAGCACATGAAGCACATTCAAACAGATATTCAAGAGATTAAAAACTCAATTGAAAGTTGGCAAAACCATCTGAATGAAAGTGGAGATATGGGGCCTGGCGGGATGGCTCAGTGGTCTAAAGCTCCTGCTTGGGAAAGCTTGGGCGGCTTCAGGGACTGCGGTTCATTCTCCGGCACCACATGCTGCGCCAGCCCTGCCCTTGGGGCGAGCTGAGCCGGCCATAAAAATGAGTGAATAAACAAACAAAGGTTCTGAAACAAGAAAAAAAAATTAAAAAAAAGGTGGAGATAGACTTTCGGACCTTGAAGAAACTGTTGCAGCTAATGAAAAGGTAAGGAAAGATCTCTTAAAAACAATGAGGATGCAGCAAATAATAATTCAACAGCTGCAAGATGATGCAAAGATGGAACCACGTAAGACTAATAGGGATCAATGAGAAAGAAGGAGTCAATACAAATGATATAAAAAATATGGACAGAATAGCTGAAAACTTCCCAAATATGGGGAAACAATCTGACATTCAGATAACTGAAGCATATAGAACTCCAAATAACATCAACCCAATTAAAATCATACCCAGACATATAATAATCAAAATCCCAGAAATTCAGCACAGGAACAGAATATTAAAAGCTGCTAGAGAAAAGAAACAGATCATATTTAAAGAAAAACTCATCAGAATAATGGCAGATCTCTCTTCACAAACCATCAAGTCAAGAAGAGCATGGAGCAAAGTACTATAAGTCCTCCAAGAAAACAAATTGCAGCCCAGACTGATCTCTCTCTCTCTCTCTCTCTCTCTCTCTCTCTCTCTCTCTCTCTCTATCCTGAAAAATTCTTAAGTTTAATGGAGAAAGGAAATACTTCCATGACAAAGAACAACCTAAGAAATTCATGATGACCATGCTAATCCTACACAGACTAGTAAAAGATATTCTAGAGAGAGATCAAAATGGCCATATTTTGTTTTTGCCTTATATATCATTAACATATGATTAAATTGTATTAAGTCAATTTAAACAGTATATTGTTTCTTTGTATGACATTATGCCATCAAGCTAATACATAGTTGGGTTATGTATTTTTATTTGCTTTGAAAATTTTTGGTATAGTCTCAGTTTTCATATTTAATTCTGTCATGTAGTTATGCAAAATGTTTACTTGAGTTCAAAATCATATCAAGCAAGAAGAGATTTAAGAAATTTTAAGTTCTATGAATGTCCCTTTTACCTTATTTCTTTTTTTTTTTGTTTTTTTCCTTTTTACCTTATTTTACTCCCTTTCTCTTATCTTCTGATTTTTAAAAATGTAAAATAATGTGAATACATTTATTGCTGATCTTTTCCTAAATGACAGTGTACTGCCCTCTTTCTTTCCCTGTTCTATTCTCACTTACCAGTGCATCCTGAGATCACTCCATGGACTTTGTGCAAGTTCCTCATTTTTATTTTACTTGTTTTCTTTTGCAATGCGGGACCATCAGACCCAGCACCTCCCATAGGCCAAGCAAGTGCTCGGCCACTGAGCCACACCCCAGCTGCCCTGTCTCTTTTTATAGAAGCACAGAAATACATGGTGCAGAAGCACATTTACTTTTCTTCTTAAAAAAGGGATTTTTGCTTATTGTGCTGTGCTGGGGATAGAACGCAGGATCTCCTGCATGCGAGGTAAGTGCTATCCCACTGAGTGAGACTGCTAACAGTCCTCACAAGTTCTAAAATATTTATTTTTTGGGGCTGGCAAGATGGCTTGGTGGTGTAATGTGCCTGCTTAAGCAAGCTTAGGCAACTGCAGGGACTTTGGTTTTATCCCTGGCACCATATGCAGTGCCAGCTGCACCCCCAGGACAGACTGAGCCAGCCATAATATTAAAAACATTTATATTTATTTTTGCAATCTTGTTATTGTACTGACTACAGTCTTAGTATATAGTTTTGTTTTAGGCATTTCATTGACTATGAAGCATATCTGCTGGCCAAAAAAATGTGTTTTTGTGGCTGCACACAATGTCTACTTATAGGAATAAGGAAGCACAAGAATATATTAAAATTCCCCGTCTGTGTCTCCTTTGGCTTGACCAGTGCGTCCCAAAGCTTCTTTTTTTTTTTTTTTTTTTTTTGTCTTTTTGAGACAGGGTCTCCCTGTGCAGTTCAGGCTAGCCTTGAGCTCACTTTTGTAGCCCAGGCTGGTCTCAAACTCGCACCGATCCTCCTGCCTCAGCCTCCCAAGTGCTGGGATTACAGGCATGCGCCAGCACGCCCGGCCCAAAGCTTCTTCTTTTAGATGTCTAAGCTGCTGTGTTAGTCATGCTCATTTTCCAGTGCATTCTTTCTTGGTTTCCTGAACTCTAGCGAAAAACTAAACACAGCTCTTTTCCAGCCTTACACAGGGAGGGTTTTTATCTGTCTCCCAGTCCTCCTCATATCCAGATTATAGCAGTCTGATTTGAAAACTCCCTGGAATCCAAATTCCCTACTCATTCCAGAAAAGTTGAAGATTTCTATCTCAAGAGCTAAGCTGAAGATTTATTAGTTGAGATTTGAAAATGTTTATATTTTAGTTATCTTATCCAGCTTTCCACAAATGTTGGAAATTTTAGATCTTTTTTTCTTTTTTCTGAGACAGGATCTCACTGTGGGGGCCAGGCTGCCCTGAAACTCATGGCGATCTTCCTGCCTTAGTCCTCTGAATGCTGGGATGACAGGCACGCCAGTGTGCCTGGCTTAAAAGATGGTTCCAAAAATGCATTTCTAATGAGACTTTAAATAAATTGCAGGCCATTTTGGTTTGCCCTTGTGCTCCCTTTGCAGCACACAGACTAAAATTAGGCCTTGATAGTACAGTGTGATACTTTACATGTAAAAATTTATTTAGAATTACTTGAAAATAAAAACAAAGCATAATATTAATGCATTGAAATAACGCTAAGAAGTCTCATGAATGAATAGAGCTTTACTGTTTCTACTCACCCATCTCATGATTGCAGCCCCCTATCTGCTCATAATCTCAATGAGAAGAAATGATGTGAGGAACATTCACGAAGTCACAAAGCCTGCAGCTATGGTGCACATAGCCAGCTCTGGTGTCTGGGGATGTGGGTTGTCACCATTTTCTCACATTTTGTTTGGAAAGTAGTACCTTGAGTTTCTGCTGCAGGCATTTGACCTCCACCTGAAGGGTCTTCGTGGCCGTCTGGGCTGCCAGTGTCTTCTGGTTTTCTGCTGCCAGCTGACGGTTGAAGGACCGAGCATTCAGCCTCAGCTGTCTCTCTAAGCTCTGAAAAAAGGAGATAGTTGTCACCTACTCTGTAGCCAGTTGGCATCGTGCAAAACCTCAGTCACAGTGGAAGTGACCAGAGTTAGGAGAAGTACAGACTGCATTAACATTTTATCAGTGTTCACATAGAGGACATTTTTTACATTGTTTTTTACATTCTCTGGAATGTGATTTTTTAAAAAATTCTTTGAATACATCCTTAAGATCAATAAATAAAATATAATCAGTGTCATAATTCAAACCAGAACCTCTGCCCAGTGAACTCTTCTCTCTGCAATTGGTTCTCTAATACCAGTGCACAATCTGGTATGGAGCTCCTCTTGAACAGAGTCTGAGAATCTTGATGGGCTTACCCCACCTGATGGTACCGAGGCACAATGATGTAGCTGCCCCTGCCCAGTCCCCATCAGGCACAAGCTCACCTGCTTTTGGTGGGGGGGACTGTGTCTCAGTTGCTTTTTCCTTGATGCTAGGACATAATACTTGACACACCAAATGAAGAAAGGAAAGGTTTATTTATTTATTTTTTATAGCAAACTTAATGGTTTTTATTTTTTTGTAGAGATATTTAAAATTTTATTTTAAAGAGTAAAAATATCAGAAGCAAAGATAGAAAAAGCAGTAAAAAGTAAGCATACATATAGTACAGAATTTCAAAACAAGAAAAATTTAACAATGGTTGCATTACATATTTTCATCATCAAATCAGTATAGATCAACAGACATAGGTATGTAGGACTGACCAAACAATTAAACATTAACACTTTCAATAAACATTAATTTTTTTAACTCTTTCAAATGCATTTTGTATTATGTCACTCTTCTAAAAATAAAAAAAAATAGGGTTGAGAATGCAGAAAATGCAAGGTCAAACAAACAAACAAACAAACAAACAAAAAACGCAAGGTTCTGAGATTGATTCCTGGTACTGCCCAAAATTTATTTATTTATTTTATTTATTTTGAGTTGGAAAGGTTTATTTAGCTCACAGTTTGTGCAAGTTTCAGCCCATACTCAGCTGGCTCCAAGGCACAGTGGCACATGGCAGAGAGGTGCAGTTCATGATGGTGGAAAACAGTGAACAGCAAAGGGGAGGCGTAGTGGTAACAATGGCAACAGAGAGCAAGTCTGTTTCTCTTATGTTGCATTCAGGCTATTTGCCCCAGGCCACTGGTTGTAGCACTCACACTCCTAGTCCCAGCAGCACTCATGCCTGTAATTGAAGCAGCACTCACACCCATAATCCTAGTGAATCATGAATTAATCACAAAGTCTAGAAGTCCATCCGATAACTGCATGTGGCTTTCGGGAGACAACTAGACAGAAACCATAAACAGACTGTCTGTCTTATTGCAGAATAGTTGGCTCTGGACTTTGACAGAAAGTTTAGCTCAAGGGACTTCTTCCTCTCATGTACAAGGATGATCGAAATAATGGTGAATGTTTATATCTAATCAATTTATTATAGTAAAAGACAGTGCCATGAATTCCTCTCACAATACACTCTCACTCCTGTTCAGAAACATTCATCCCATTGTCCTTGCCACTTTCTGTAGCAGTTCTGGAGTAGCTCTTTGGCAAGTGTCTTTATGAGGTATGATAAATAATACAGCGAGAGCTGCTGCCAATGCCACCCAGTAGAAAGGCAGCTTGTAACAACATGACACTGTCCTCATCCATCTTATTCATCAGGCTGGCACCGTGTGGCTTCTGGTGCTTTCCCAAAGTCAAAATGACCGTGAAAGATGGACACTGAATGGATCTGGGACATGGAGGTAGCCAGGATAGTTCCAACTAGACACTGTCAGGAATGTGGACTCCAGAGATGCTACAGGACGTGGCAAGGAAGATGGGGTAAGGAGGCTTGGAAATACTCATCCTGTTTGCCAATCACAACTGATAAGGTCGGTCTTTCTCATTTTAATAGTAACACTTTCCCATTAAAGAAAGTGAAAAATGGAAATCAAAAAGGATGAAATAACCACTGAAAAATCTCACTTCCTAAAATATTAATATTTTTCCTTTAAAATTTTTTATTTCATTTTTTGAGGCAGGGTCTCACTATGCAGTTCAGGCTGGCCTTGAACTCACTATATGGCCCAGACTGGCCTCCTGCCTCACAGAAACCCTCCTGCATCAGCCCTCGAGTTGATGGGATTACAGGTGTGCTCCACTACACCTGGCTAGAGACTTTTTCTCTTTGAAAGTAGAGAATTTGGGCCAGCAAGATGGCTCAGTGGCCTAAAGCACCTGCAGAGGAAACTTAAGGCAAGCGCTGCGACCACTCCTTAATCCCAGGCACCACATGCTGCACACCCCCACCCCAGGGTGGGCTGAGCCAGCCCTAACACAAACAAATAAGTGAGGTTTAAGAGACATAAATTTAAAAAATCTTTAAAAAAGTAAAGAATCTTACTAACACAAGAAATAATAACTGAAAACATGGATCAAATAAACTTGATATTTACTTATTTTCAAGATCATAGAAAATACTTCCTCTTACAATCAAGTATCACATCATTAAAAAGTGGAAATAATTCCATTCCTATTTATATCCATTGAAATGAAACTGTCTACAAGGTCAAGTGGGTAGGGCATCGGCATCATCTCCAGGCTATCCCAGATGGCATTGTGCCAGGATGTAGACAAGCTGAGAACAAGCAACCCATTCATATCTTCAGTTTTTTTTTTTTTTTTGTGGGACCAGGATTCGAACTCACGACCTTGCACTTGCCCAGCAGGCACTTGTGCCTCGGAGCTATCTCCCCAGTCCCTTATATCTTCAGTTTTTAAAGTTTCTTTTTCTTCCCTACTTCTAGGATTCTTCTGGGAAAAAATCATTATTCTGGAATAACTAAAAATGGTGGTAATGATTGCTTGCACCAGTAATTAAGAATGCAAAAAAAAAAAAAAAAAAAAAAAAAAGGGTTGTACCAGGCAAGATTCAGGTATCAGTTTAGAGCAGAGAGCTGCTTTCCCAGGCAGACTCCACAACATGGTGCAGACTTTTTGGCACATGAGGAAACTTCCCTAACACTGGTAACCATGCTGCTCTCGAGAACAGCGGTTTTCAGACCTGTGGGTCCAGCTATGTGATGATCCCTTGCTCACCATGGTCATCTCTGGATCTGAGATTGCTCTCTTTTTCCGCGAGCCCCTCCTTCCCTGGCTTCCCTACCCACATCATTGTTCACTTCCCCAAACCCCCCATGTGTCAGCCAAGGGGTTCAACGTGCTCTGTTATAGGGCGAGTGGGCTAGTGTGCATCTCAAAGATGTGTTCATTCTGGAACCTTACTGTGTCTATGCCCCTGAGATACAGACCTGTATTTTTTTGTCATTTGCCTCCATTTTTGCCGTAAGAGCAGACAGTTTATGAGTTAGTTCTTCCCTTTCTGCCAGATTTTTGTCTTTAGAGAGCTTCTGCAGTGCCTGCAGGGCATCTTTGGTCTTTAGCAACTCACTTTCAGTTTCTCTGAGTTTCCTGGAGACAGTTCTTTCCTTTTCCTGGGATTTCCTAAGAAGCTGCCTTAGATTTTTCACCTCATTCTGATGTTTAACCATAATTTGGGGTAAATTGCTTTGGGAGTTCTCATATTTTCCTATGGCTTTCAGGTGTCTAAATTGAAGTTGTTTGAGAAATTGGTTTTCTATGACGATGGCTCCCAGCTTGCGATGGATGTCAGCCAGTTCATTTTTCAGCTCTTTGATCTTGTGCAGCCGTGCAGAGAGGATGCGGTGGGCCATGGCATCCCTCCTGTGTAACACTAGACTGAGCTGGGAGTGGAGGTACTGTATGTTCCAGGGGTGCTTCTTTTCATTGGAGACTTCCTTTCTACCTGTGCAAGCAGATAGCATAGTTACTAGTAACATAGACAGATGCACGTGCACACACCCCATGCACACTCATGCAAATGCAAATGTGGAGAGTAATTAGGATGGGAAAGAACAGATCCTGAGGGAGCACCATGTGCCAGGCTGGTGACTCTACACCTGGGTAGCTCATGAATCCAAGTCTTTCAGGGCAACTGTGATCTGTGTTATAGCTGGAGATTGTGTCACTTGTCCAAGCTATGTGGTGATACAAGACACACTGAAAACTAAGTCTTCTTTGACTTGTACTTATATTTCTATTATAAAATGTTACTAGCAGTCAGGACACTGCAGCTGCTAACATGGACAGTGCTCCTTATAGGTGAGCCACTGAACTGCCGCTTTATGTCAGGTAGCTGATGCAGTTCTTTCTGATGCAGTGTGAGAACAGGGTGAAGATTTTTAAATTAAAAATCACCTTTAAAGTCATTAAACTCGTTAAAATAAGTATTTATATGAATATATCCTCCATGTCCATAAATCTGACACCAATTTTTTTCACTGCTTTGGACACTAGTTTGGATGTATTTATTTATTTATGTATTTATTTATTTATTTATTTAAAGACAGAGTCTTTCTTTCCATGCAGCTTAGGAGGCTGGTCTTTCTCACTGAATTGAATGAGAAAGTTTTTCTCATTGAATTTGAATTGTAGAGGTATGGGTACCATCACTGTGCTATTTGTCTCATTCTAAGTGAAACATAGTGATCCTTCAGGATGTCACTTGGTCCAGACACACAGATAGATATTGCTCAGACAGAATCCAAGGTCTGTGTACTTTTGTATGCTGTATATATCCATATATGTGTGCCTCTTTGTATGCTGAGATGTCTGGGTGCACAGGTACATGTTAGTATGTCTAAGTTTTGAGAAAGACAGACTGAAATTGGATTCTAAAATTTATGGACTGGTTCTTATTCTGGAGAAAGAAGTGTACTTGGTGGCTAGTGTGCCTGGTGTCCTGATCTCCACTGAGTGGCCCATGTGTGGACACATTGCTCAAGAGGTCACTCTGCATGGTTGGTCCTGTAGTGGGAAAGGCAGTTCTGCCCATGTTGGAAACTGAGCTCACAGAAAGCATGAGTACATTGGGATAAAACCTCAGAGTCAGGACCACGCAGACCATCTAGTTTCACAGCAGTCACAGCATCAACAGCACACTGGGAGCCAATGTGATGCCTTCCCAGACCCCTACTGGAAGGCTGGTGAGGTGGCTTTGGCTGTGTGGAGGCCCGATCAGGGAAGTCCCACACCAAGGCAGCATGCATCAGGCTGGACTAAGAGGAGGTGGTTAGGGGCTGACCCCTTCTGTGCCAGAGCCAACAGTATGGAGCCTGACCCTCCACACCTTGTAATGTCTTAACTCTCAGATGGTCGGACTCTGAGATTAGAACACCTGTAGGATTCCAAGGGCAGTGAGACCTGTGTCCCCTTGAGTAGGTGACAGGAAAGCAAGGGCAGCAGAAGAGTGTATCTGGGGACCAAACAAACACTGAGGCCCAGGAGGCAAGGTTAGCACATGAGGCATGGATGTTTTGAGAAGAGGGCAGGAGGGCCCAAAGGTCTCTCCTGAAGTTCCCCTACAAGTTCCTGTCCCTGCACGCTGCATCTGAAATTGAATTCCTCCTCTGCCCAGCAGGGGGCAGGACAAAGTAAACAGATTTGTTTGTTTCAGAAAAGTAAAGATGCCACCGGCCCTGCTGGACACAAGATAAGCTCATGCTGTTCATGTCATACATGTTGGTGCTTGTGTAACTAGGAAGGTAATGGAGAACTGACCAGGGGCCAGTCCTTAATGGTTTTATATCATTATCCTTAACTGCAAGTAATGGTAAGAGTATATAAATAACTTATAATTTCTACCCCATTTCACACAATGAGACAGATTTAGCTGAATGATTAAACTATGCTTAAATACCTAATTCTTTAAACCATGGCGTTGAAACACTTGCTCAAACTGATTCCCTACAAAACATACAGTTGGCCACAGTGCTTACAAGGATATGAGTGTTGTGAGTTCAATTCACCTAGAAGCAGGTGGCACTCAGTGCCTCCCCCGGGCTCTGCCCAGCCAGCCCCTTTGTAAAGCTCCTTTGTTTCCTCTGTCTTCTTGGGCCCAGATCTTCTTTCTGCCATCCTTCCTGGCCTCTTCTCCTGACCTCTGTCACTTTGGTCTCACTGCTCTTCTCTCTTCTCTGTGTCCCCCACATTGGTTCTACACATTCTGGGCTATACCCAAGTTGCGTGTTGGTCAGTGTCTTAGTTCCTTTTTACTCATTGCTGGGACAAATACCTGACATTCAAAATGAAGGAAAGAAGGGTTTATTTAGCTCATAGTTACTGGACGTTTCAGTCCATACTGGGCTGGATCCAAGGCAGAGAGGCACAATGCAGAGGCCAGCAGTTCATGGTGGTGGGACAGCAACAATGATGACAGAGGCAATGCAACAACCAGGAGAGCAGAGAGCAACAACCTCAGTCTGTCTCTCTGTCTCTCTTTATATTACATCAGGCTCTCTGCCTTAGCCTATCCACCTCAGGCCCCACCTATAATTCCCAGCAGTACTCAGACCCATAATCTCATCAGTACTTAAATACATAATCCCAGTGGCTCATGAGTCAAGTCTCAAACTCCAAAAGTCACTCCCCATGATTGCATGAGGCTTTGGGGGGACAACTAGACATAAACCATAATAGTCAGGTACTTCCCTCTCTTCAAGGTCTGCTCTTTCTTTCCTTTTAAAAGAGAGGAGCCTGCTTCCTCTGTGGACCAGGGGAAAGAGGAGGTTGAAAAGAAAGGCCTGTCCCAGTCTGTACCCTGTAGTGTCTATGTCCCCTTGGTGGAAACCACTACAAAGCATCTCTGAGCAGGATTTAAATTAACCAATCTGGTTTCCCATGTTTACCTATAAGTCTCTCTCAGGCATAGGCCCCTTGCCTGGAGATGGGCAGCAGACTCACAGTAAATGAACCTCTGTGAATCATGGGTCCTGGCTGAAGCCTGTAGTGGCCTGTGAGGTGTGATGGTCACAGTTGAGGATGCCTGGCTCCAACCTCAATTAACAAAACTATGTTTGTACAACAAATGTCAACCTGGTGATAAGATAGTTTCCTGGTTAGCATACTTTACTACCTGGGGAAGCCTTCGAACTGTGTCCTAAGATTTCATTCAAATTCCTGTGTTTTCTTCAGTATCCCCCTCCTTTGTTTGAAAACCAAATGAATATAGGACACCCAGAGAAGTTCTTTGTGTCAAAGAATCTTGAATTCTGCTGAGGGTTTTGATCCTCCTGGGACCCTAAGATCATAGAACTTGTCTTTTATTCAACTCTTCACCCTCCACCTGCTTGAGAAGTTGTGGGCCTGAGCCATCCTCATTATCCCACTAGAGAAGGTGTTACTGCTACCTCTATGTGGCCAAGGATAATAGAGCAGAAGGGGTCCCAAGCAGCCAAATGCAATTGGCCACAGTTCTGAGTGATGCTTACGTGTGCTCACACTGTCTTGACAAAACATCAAAGGAACCAATTTTCTGATGAAGAGAATACATAATTGAAATGATTCATAAAGCAACTATAAAAGAAGGAAACAATATTTGAAAAGCAGACTGTGGGAACATTTTACTTGCCCTTTAATACGATGTAAATCAAATCTGTAGAGTTTCACTAAATCAGAAATCCCATCAGAATGCTTTTCATTTCATTCTCTTTTTTTTTCTTATGAAAAATTTTGCAGCCATAAAATTTGCATTCATCAATTTTCTAAAATGTGATTAAAGGGAGTCTCTGCAGCTCCTGCTGTCTGGTGAATTGGGGGTCTACACTGGTGGCTCTATCATAGTATGACCATCCCCAGGGTTCAGAGTCTCCGTGTAACACCTTGGACAGCTGAGCAGAACCCTGATTCCCCAAAGGGTGATGCTCCAGCAAGGATGCATGGTGCCCCTTGGCTTAGGGCAGAATCATATTGCCTGGGGGCTGCAGGGACTCTTGGTTCAGCAACTTTGGCAGACACAACTGCTTGGGAGTGGAAGGCTGAGAAAGGCTGCCAAAGAACACATATTATGGGGCAGAACCAAAAGTTTCTGTCTGTATTTCTATATAGAACCAGATTGAGCCATGCACACAGGACTTCTTCAAAATGATTTCTGAGGATTAATGTACAGCAGGAACCCCAAGGACAGCAACTTGCTCTTGCAGAGTCTGCTAGGAAGTGACCCATGTAACGATCGGGCTGCCCCTGCAGAAGTGCCTTGATGGATATATGTAGAAGAAATAAATCAGGAATCAATTTTTAAAAGCTAAATTATAAGGTACTTAGAGCACAAAATGCTGTTTACTTCTTGTTGAGATAGTTTTGTAAGTGCTAACTGCCCTCAGTAGTCTCATAAAAGCTTAGAATTGATGTAAAATATGGCTTATAGACTTGCATTCTTGGGCCAGGTGGTTCTAGACTTTTTTATGTCTTTTGAGAGGTTGCACACAAGAGGGAGGTCTTGCTATGTGGCTTGAGCTGGTCTTGAATTCCTGGGTTCAAGAAATCCTCTTGCCTCAGCCTTGGCCTCCCAAGAAGCTGGGATCATTGGTATGTACAACTACATCTGGTCCTCAGAATTATTTGCTTTATTTCCCAGTGGGGTCTAAGGCAGTACCTTAACAAAAAATATTTTTGTAGTGAAATATATAACTGTTCACAGTAAGTAAAATAAATGAAGATATCAGTTTCAGACTAATTCAAGTCAAAATCCCCTCCTTCAATTAATTCTGAGAGCTCCCAGGACGTGGCAGGAGGCTGTTGTGTGGAGATGACCTCTCTGCTGCCTAGGCCTCTCAGTTGGATCAGGGAAGCACATGCTCATCCTCTGCTGCAGTCATGCAAGTGCCTCAGAGCCCACTCCCTCCTCTCCAGAAAGGGGCCTTTAATCTTTTGAGAATCTGGCAGCAACTATGGATCTTTTCTCTTAAAGTTCATAAATGAATAAAGAGAGAAATAATAATAATAATAACAATAATAATAATAATAACAAATAATAAAAGTGGGGTATGGTGGGGAACTTGTAATCCCAGCACTCTGGAGGCTGAGGCAGGAGTATTGCTGCAAGTTCAAGGGCAACCTGGGCTATCTACCTATTGAGACCCTCAAAAAATCAAAAATCAAATTAAATAAAAGAAAATATATATGTGGTGGGTTTCTAACTGGTGATCAGCTTCTTATATGCAGCTGAATTGAACTGTGTGGTTCTGAGTTGGGAGGCCCACCTGAGGGTTGTTGCCAGCAGCATAAAGGCAGAACAAGAGAAGCTGCCAAAAACGCTGTAAGGGCTGCTGTTTGGAGAAGCTGTTGGAACTGTTGGAAGCCACTAGTTCTCTTGGTCTGTTCTGTTGGAGGACCTTGTCATGCTGGCTTTCTGGATGAACTTTGGGGAGCTCTGGTCCTCATCTTGAGCATTGCTTCCTGGCTCTGGAGGGGAAGATGGTGCACTGCTTAGCCTTGTGAAGAGGATGTCATATTGGCTTTCCTGATGGGAACTCGGCCTTCCTCATCTCTGGAGGAGCTGGGGACCTCATTGTTGCTAAGGACAGCTGTGGTACCTTTGGGGGAGCTCTGGTGCTTACCTGGACCATTGCTTCCTGGATCCAGTTCAGATCCCTTGGTCTGCTAGCAGAGATCCTTCATATCACTGGCATAGACTTTCTAGCTTCCACCACTGACCTTTGGGCCTTTCCAGCACAGACAGGGGAGCAGGCCTTCCATGAGACTCCGTTGTGAGCTCAAGGTCTCCAGTTGGACTTGTGGGAGAAATTCTCACTCTAGGTTTCCATCTGGACTCATGCAGGATATTAGGATCCAGGCTCTCAGTTGGAGCCTTTAGTATTTAGTGTATGGATACATTTGCTACATGGTACTTGGGTGATTCCTTATAAACTAATATTATAAAATGTGTCCTATGTTGTATTGTTCCCTGCAAAACCCCAAATCACAACAACATAAAATTTCATGGAGCCACAGACCCATGTCTTAGAAGGAGCCTGCTCAGTAGGTAAGGAGGAGGGGAATGGAGTCTAGATATTCCAGCTTTGGCACACAGTGGCATACAGGGTCCTGGATTGCCTGGCATGTAGATCACTGGGTGAATGTAACAGTGGTTCATTTTACCCAGAGCAAGCTCTGGAACACATCTCAGCTGCTGCCAAGGAGCCGAAGATTGGGTGGAAAGGGGGTGCCCCTGGGTGGTGTGGGAGGAAAAGGAGTGGACATCCCGGGTGGAGGCTGCTCTGGAAAAATAGTACTAATGGAGCTGGGACTTTGAACAATTCACAAGGAGGACATCACTGAAGCCTTTTGCATTGTCTGTTTCGAAAAGCTGCACCTTGTGCCTCACTGGACTTGAAGCACACCCTCTGGGGCAGTTGAGACGGGCATCGGCATTCATAGGCACCCCAGATTCCCCAAATCCCAGACACTGAGCTGACACAGAGGCAGTAGCCTGTAGGTGATTCTAGCCCTGGGCTACTCGTTAACTGCAAAGTCCTCCGTGGGTTAGTATGCATTCATCTTTAATTCCTCTATCCCCTAGTTCCCCAGGTGCAAATTTACTTACAATGCACTATGCAAAATCAGTAAAGCTAAATGCAAAAAGTCTCAAGGTGCTAGCACAGCAAGCAACAGCACTATGACCCCAGGAATGAGCTTTGGCAGGGCTGGTTTGCTTCTTACCTTTAGGCTGGACCATTTTGGAAGCCTGGTACTTTTTCTTCTCTTTTACCACCCGCTGCTGCTCAACATAACTTCTGCTGGTGGCTGGGTCTGAACACAGGGAAATAAAGTCTTCTGAGTAGTCGCAATTGGAGTGCAGACTCCTGCAGGAGCACTGGGACTGGCTGTAGTCCATGCTACAGCTGGAGGGCCTGCTGCTGGGAGGCTGGCTGCCTTTGCCAGAGCTGTTCCTGCTGGTCTCCAGGGCCACTGTGGCCACAGGCTCATTTGAGTGGGGTTTTGTTGTATCAGCCACAGGCATAGCAAGCAACCTAATCAAAGAAAAGTGTTTTTAGTCAAGTGTGGTGGCGCATGACCTTCAATGCCAGTACTTGGGAAACTGAGACAGGAGGAGTACCTGGGCTACATAGTGAGTTCAAGGCTAGTTTGAATTATATAGCAAGACTCTGTCACAAACAAACCAATAAACTAAAAACTCCCAAAAATATTTATAAAATTTATGCTTATTTAAAATATTTTTATTAGTAGCTGTTTGCAGTATATCATGCTTACACTCTATGCAGCTAGGCACCCATAGCTCACCCTCATTCCTAACTCCATCCCCTCTGCTGTCCTTCCCTCCCGCCAACATCTCTCAGTCCCCTCCTTATTTTCAAAAGATTTGTATCCCTGTTTTCTATTATAAAAAGCAGTTTTCAATTTCCAGTTACTGACCTTACAGTGAACTTGTGTTGTATGATATTTTCTTTAACTATAGTGGAACATTAGGAAGGTGCAAGTACACATTGTCTTTCTTTCTTTCTTTCTTTCTTTCTTTCTTTCTTTCTTTCTTTCTTTCCTTCCTTCTTTCTTTCTCCTTCTCCTTTTTTTTTTTTTTTTTTTGAGATTGGGGTTTGAACTCATGACCTTGCACTAGCCAGTTAGGCACTTGTGCCACATATATATATATATATATATATATATATATATATATATATATATGCACATACATACACAGGGTCTCACTATGCAGTTTAAGCTGGCCTTTTGTAGCCCAGGCTGATCTCGAACTTGCACTGATCCTCCTGCCTCAGCCTCCCAAGTGCCTTCCAAGTGCTGGGATTACAGACTCGAGCCATCACTCCTGGCTTGAAACTACCACATTGTCTTACAGAATTTTCTGGAGGAATTTAGGTTTGATTTTCACATTGTTTCTACATGAAAGTCTTCTGAGATCACAAAAACAAGTGCGTACCTGTGATTCCAGCACTCAGGAGGCTGAGGTCTTAAACAAGTCATGTTGAAAGGTTGGTTATTCCTTGGGAGAAATGACTGTACTGTAAATGTGGACAGCTGGCGTGAAATGCAACGTTTGTGAAATTGACCTACTGTGCATATTTAGAGAAGCACACTTTCATTTTCTAAGGATGAGGTCGCGTACTTTTTAGGTTAGATGCAGAATATAACTAATCTCTCAGTTTTAGAGAGCTAGTATTCTATGTTATTTTTTAGAAGTACAAATTAGAATTAAACCAGAAAACTTATGAGTGATATAAATTTTCACTTAACAAAGTAATATGAATTTCGCAGTATTTGTTGCAATATATAGTATTGTCTTCCAACCAGTTATTCATGTTACCAGATATATACATGCAGAATGGTTAGAAGAAAAAAGAAAAAAATGTATAAGAAATTAAGAAGAGAAAAAGTACAAACAATTGAAAAAGGGAGAAGAAACAAATTAAATCATTAATTGCTTCTTTTCGTAGACCAGCAGAAATGCAAAGCACAGCTGTCAAAAGCATCCTGCTGACATACATAGACAGAGCTCTTTCCCTGACTACCCCCTCTGTCCTCTTCAACTGAGTATCTCTTTCATTTTGAAGAAGTTTATTCCTCTTTACCAGTGTCTATTGTACCTGTCAGATTCCACCTTTCTCTTTCAGGTTCTCACACTAAGGAGATGATATGATATTTGCACATAAATTATTTCACCTAAGAGTATGTTCCTTAGTTGCATCCTTTTACTGACAAAACACTCAAATTTATCCTGATTTATAGCTGAATACTACTCCATTGTGTAAGAATACAATATTTTCCTTATCTATTCTTCAGTTGATAGGCATCTGGGTTGTTTCCAGGATTTAACTATGACAAATTGTGCTGCTATAAACATGGGTACACATATATCACTGTGGTATGAGGCTTTTAGTTCTTCTGGAAAAATTCCCAAGAGGGATAGCTGGCTTCAACTGGATCTCCAGTCCTAGCTTCTGAAGGAGGCTGTACCAGCCTACACTCCCACCAACAGTGGAGAAGAGTTGCTTTTTTTCCACAGCCTTTCCAGCATTTGTTATTGGCTGTCTTCTTGATGTTAGCCATCCATTTTAGGGTGAGGTGAAATCTCAGTGCTATTTCAATTTGCATTTCTTAAATGACCAGTGATATTGAACATTTGATCATATATTTACTTGCCTTTTGTATTCCTTCCTCTGAGAAGTATATGTTTGTCTGAGAGGCCCATTTTTGGATTGGATCTTTACATTTGGGGGACCTAGTTTTTTTTAAAAAAATCTTTGTATGTTCCAGATAGAAGGCATTTGACTGAGGGACAGTAGGCTATGATTTTTTTTTCTCAGTTTGTGGGTCTTCTTTTTACTCTGTTGGAGAATTGCTTTCAAGTGCAGAAACTTTTTTTTTTTTCCAGTTCTTTTATTGTTTAAATTTAACAATGGTTATATTACATATTTTAATCATCGGATCAGTTTAGATTAATACATATAGGTATATAAGATTGATCAAACAACTAAACATTAACCTTTCTAAATCCACATTACTTTTTTTTTTCTTTTCCCCCTTTTTTTCTTTGAAAGTTGACATATTGCATATTGTCCTCACAATCATTCTATAGAGTGCAGTGTGTGGGCATGACCCACCTCCCTATTAATGTT